>JAKSZU010000003.1:155269054-155479054 GCA_026018925.1 Tupaia tana
GGCTGATTAAAGAGGGAATAGCTGCGTTGGGTTTTGATAAAGCTAAGCAAAATATAAACAAATGGGAATGAGTCACATACATACAGGCCTGAGGGGAGTACACATGACTCCTAGCATCCAGCTGTGGGGAAAGCAGGAGTTGAGCGTGGGGGCTTATGAGGCTTATGCCTAGCCTCCATTTCCCCTACCATACTTACCTACGGCCCACTATGGGCAAGGCTTTAGGAAACCCTAAAGCCACCAGTTGAGTCCCTGCCCAGATTGCTAAGAGTGCCCTAAAAGTCATTTTCCCCTTGCTCATCTTTAGTGAGGAACAGGGTCACCTAGAATTAAGACTCTTCCAGGCTTCCTTGTAGTATTACCCTGTGACTAAGTTTTCATGTGGCCAGTGGGACAGAGGCAAAAATGATGCATGCAACTTCTGCAAGGTATCCTTTGAAGAAAACAAGCCTTTCTCTTTTCTCTTTCCTGCCAACGAGAATGAAATTGGGAAAGCTAGGGATGGAGCCATCATCTCACAGCTCATAAAGCGGCAGCCTTATGTTGAGGATCCTGGATCTGTAACCAGCTGTGAACCACCCATCCAGACTCTGTGACAGTCAAACATACATTGCTCTGAGTTTAAGTGGCTATTATTTAAAATATTCAGCCACTCACAGCTAAACATAACTACTTGACTAAACTTTTTCTTCAAGGGAACTGACATACATACCTACAACTCTCTGGTTCAGATGACTGAGGTCAGAAGTCAGAAACATGATCTTGTATGTGCACTGACTGGGTTTGTGCCAGTTGGGTCGCACTCAGCATTTTTGCAAATAGTTAGCTGTTAGCTGTGTACTGGACCACCTGTGGGAATGTGGTCTCAAGCTCTTCCAAAGGCTGTTTTGCACTAGGGGTCACAAACTCAAATGCAGATGCTGGGCAGGGAACATCAGTGCGAACAGAGGATGGAACCCATGCATCGTGGGGACTGTGGCAACCTGCAAAGAGCATGCCAGGTCTAAAGAGAAGTGGGGCTGCTCAGTCACAGCCATGGGAGCCAGCCACACAGGAATACAGTCCTAGGAGCCTGAGTCTTCCAGTTTTTTTTTCCTTTAAGTTTATTTTCTTATTTCTTCTGTTACAGAGAAAGAAAGGCAGATACAGAGAGCCAGTCACCCCCAGGAGGGTCTTTGCACCATGATCCATCACTAGTCTCAGCCACTTTCATGACATGTGCACATACGCCCTGTGTGCTCAGGGAGGCCCTGGGACACCAACCCAGGACCTTCCCAACAGGTCTAGTTGCAATACTGCTACACCACCAGCCGGCCCTGTCTTCCAGGTTTTAAGAGTCATTGGGGGGACCAGCAGGTGGTACAGTAGTTAAGGCACTGGACTCCCACATGGCTGACCACAGCTCAAGTCCTAGACCTAGCAGGTTAAAACTCCCTCTGGGTGCGTGTGCATGTGTGCCCAAAATCCCAAGAGAAGAATGGAAAAGAATGGATTGCAGCATGGCCATACCCACTGGGGAGTAATTCCTTACTTTCTGTCTCTCTGGCAAGTGCATGTACCCTGTAGAAAATAAGTAAAAAAAAAAAAATTAAAAGAAAAAAGTCATTGGAAATTTGGATTTTCATATAAAACTGATTTTTAAAATTTTAGCCATGAAATAAATAACTGTGGGCCCATGAAATATGGTTTCAGTTATGACATGGCTCCCTGCCTACCTGCTCCCAACTTCTAGTTATACACATGCGGAAGGGGCAGGGCTGAAAACTAAGAATTTGGAATGCCTATGCACTCAACACAAAAATGGGTGAGGAGAGAATTAAAATTAAAATGTGATAGAAATAACAAGTGCCCCAAATCAGGCTTGTAAATTGTGAAATGTAAGTAAATTTTATTTAACTTCAGATATTATAAAATAGCCCCATCCATTTCCTGTTACTTTTTTTCCCAATTAAGATGGAAACTAAAGGGCCAGCCAAGTGAGATGGTGGTTAAGATGTCTGGATCCCACATGGCTGACTGCATTCAAGTCCTGGACCTTGCAGAGTAAAACATGTGCCTGGTGCATGGGCATGTGTGCCCAAAATCCTAAGAGGAATCCCAAGAGGAAAAGGGACTGTGGAGTGGCCATGTCCCCTGAAGGTGCTTTCTCTTTTTCTATCTCTTCTCTCTCTCTCTTCCTCTCTCTCTTGAAGGGCAGGTTAATATGCCCTTCAACAAAACATTAAAAAAAGAAAAAAAGATGGCACTAAAATCTAAGATACTTTAGCTGTGACATTTTGAGGATTTACTCTATCCTACGTGATGGCAAACAGCCACTATTGACAGATAAAATGTCATCTCTCCCGCCCCAGCTCAACCCACTCCTGTTAAGAGACGACCAAGGATCAGAGGTCCAGGTTCTGGAAAGTCCCTGCCCTCATTTCAGAGGACAGCCAGGTCCCCGGATCAGTGTCGTCTCCTTGTGACGTCAAGTCCACCTGCTCACCAGTCCGTACCCCTAAGGGACACAGATGTGGAACTACACACTAGGCTGTCTGCCAGAAACCACAGCATCCAATTCACCCCCAACCAGCACCTAACACTCCACTTCTGCAATTAACCTCCCACCCCAATCCTCCCTACCAAGAAATAATGCCAAAGGCATTAGCGCACAGCAGGCAAAGATCAAACTGGCTTCAGGGTTACCAGTCACAGCATTTCTGGAATTTTTACTCTTGGTAAAACTCACTGTAACCATCTAGAGCTCCTTTCTATTAAGCTGCTCTCAGAACCAACTGCTAAATAGTTTTGACCTCCTGATTTAGGGTCTCTTGGCATTGTGACAGAAGCAAATGTTAATGCAAATCCTGCCGGGGTTGTTTTTTATTCTAGTGAAGTGAAAGGCTCCCCTGAGGCTTCGAGCGAGCTTAAGACCTAGCCACTTTAGCACAGAACCAGGGAGGTCAGGCCCTCAGAACCAATCAAACCCCAATTTGGTTGCATAAACTGAGCAGCAGCATACAATGTAAAGACCAAACGGGCACTTTTCCTTTTCTTTATGCCTCAGGTTTGCAGTCATGGGAGGAAAGACTGCAGAGCACCATTTGCCAGTGAATGGTCCACTTAACTAAGCACACGCCTGCTGTGCTGTTTGTAAATGAATATTTGTAAATGGAATGGATTTTGCTTATTGATAAGTATTATAATTTAAGATGCACTCTTTAAGTTGAAGGTACATGCATGAAGACACATACATTCATGCCTACATAGTTATTTTCTGATGAGAGGCACTTACCCATCATGAGAAAACAAACACTGGAGGGCTTCTGGTAGTATAGTGGTTAGGGCAGCTGGATCTCAGGTGACCAACTCTATGGTTTGAAACCCAGACATGGTTACTTGAAAAACAAGTAGGGCAGGCGTGCCCAAAATCTTCAAAGGAGAAATGGAGAAGGAATTGCTCCATGGCCATGCCCCATGAAGGATGCTATCGTAATTTTTCTCTCTTCCCAGACATGGCCAAGCACCCATGGCCTTTAGCAATTTTTTTAAAGTGGGAAATGTAATGGAATTCCAGTGAATGTGCCATGCTGCTCCACTATGTGAACAGAAAATTGCAGACAGCCTTACTACCCTATGTACTCTCACTGGACCAGCACTCAGGGAGCCCGTGAGAAGTGCAAAATCTCAGGCATCAAGGGCTGGGAGCTGTTAGCAGTGCAGAATCTCAGAACTGAGTATCCGGATCTGCGTTTAAACAAGTTCTGTGGGTGATTCCTATGCACTAATTACAGTTTGATAAGCTAGAATACAAAGATAATGACAGGTGGTATTAGACCTATAGTCCATATCCTGGAGCAGACACCCAATCTGGAATGAGTATTGGACTGAAGTCCTAATTACACTACTTAATAGAATGACTAGACTTCTCAGTTTTCCTCATCTGTAAAAAGGGGGCAACAACACAAGTCTTGCAGGAAGGAGATACTTACCTAGTGTTCTAGTCTGGTCTGTTGCTAATAGCAAAACATACCTGAATTTGGGTAATTTGAAAGAATAAAGATTTATTTGGCTCACAGTTTGAAGGTCCAAGGTCTTGGAGTCACACCTGCTAAGTTTTGCTGTTGGTTCTTAAGGCCATGTAGAGGTATCACATCATGAGAACAAAACAAAACAAAACAAAACAAAACACCAGAAGGATGTGTTTCTGTGTGTGCCGGTTCTAGTCTCATATCCTATCTTTATAAAGCTCACCAGGAATCAATTACAGGGGCCTCACCCTAATCACTTAATCACTCCCAGAAGATCAACCTTTCAACACCATGAAAATATTAAGTTTTCTCTTTCTACCTTCGCAGAACAACCAAGTTCTAAGCATGACCTTTGGAAGGAATACTCAAACCAAAACACTCAGTAAATTATAAAGGATTATTGAAGTACAGGGCTATTTTAATTCTAGCTGCCTGCATTCTTGTACATGTGTACAAACATTTTATAACCACTTCTTGAATACATCACCCTGGAGGGAATCATCTTTAAAATGCTCTAGAAGTTTTGGCTGAAGGGCCAGCAGGTGGCATTGTGGTTAAGGTGCTAGACTCTCACAAGGCCAACCATGGTTTGAGTACTGAACCAGGCAGCTTAAAAATCATGCTGAGTATGTTTGTGGGTGCATGCCCCAAATCCTCAGAGAAGAATGGAGGAGAAGGGATTGCAGCATGGCCATCCCTGCTAGGAGTGACGTCTCACTTTCCCTCTCTCTGTCTCTGTCTCTCTTTGGCATCTGGTGACCAAAATCTAAAAATGGGACCAGCAAATGGCATAATGGTTATGTTCCTGGACTCCCTTTTAGTCAACTGCAGTTTGAGTCCCCAGACCCAGCAGCTTAAAACTCATACTAGGCACATGCGTGTGAATGCCCAAAATCCCAAGAGGAGAATGGAGGAGAAGGGATTGCATTGAGGCCATCCCCCCTGGGGTGGGGGGGGGGGTGATTTCTCACTTTCTATCTCTCTGGCAAGCACATGTGCCCTATAGCAAAAATCTCCTCACCTCCCCAACAAAGAAAACTTAAAAAAAAAACAAAAACGAAAAAGTACTGGCTGAAATGAAGAAAAGAAGAGCACTTATCTCAAATAAAAACCAAAACCAAAACCAAAACCAAACCAGATTAAGTGCAAGTGAGAAACAGTTTGCTTCTGAGTTTTAAGATAAACACCAAAGAGGGGTCTCAACCTCAGTGGAAGTTCTCAGTAATAACCTGAATGCAATATAAGGCAAGGCAACATAAATACTGAAAATGAATTTTCTTTTCTCTTTTTTTTTGAAAGTTTTTGCCATAGTGTGGGGGCACTTGCTGGAGAGAGATAGACAGAGATTGTGTGAGGGAAACCAAAAAATCACCCCCTCAGAGGGATGGCCATGCCCTCAATCCCCTCTCTTCCACTCTCCTTCTGGCACGCACACACACCTGGCATGATTTTTAAAAAATAATTATTTAATTTTATTTATTACTATCATATTTTTAACTTTCCACATGGCACATGTGCTCACCAGAGAGAGACAGAGAAAGAGAGAGAGGGAAAGTGAGAAGCCACCAGGTCTGGTATTTGAACCATACTCAGCCATATGAAACTCCATTTCAAGCTATTAGGCCCAGAACTTGAACATGGTTGACCATGTGGGAGTCTAGTATTTTAACCACATGCCACCTGCTGGCCCTAGAAAATAAATTTTCAAAAACATCACCAATAGGCATAATCGTAAAATATTAATTTCTCACACTACTCCAAAGATATAGGGGACAAGGGAAGCTCAAAAAAATGGATACAATGACAAGAGGAAAACAGGTAAAATCAAAACGTACCCAAGATTATTTAGTTCACCTCTATTAGATGGCACCTCAAAACTCTGTAGATCCTCTCTCCCATCTGTGTCTAAGTCACCACTGAGACTGTTCCTTGAATACAGATCAGAAGAAAGGAAGGTGTTCTCCAATGGTCATAGCAAACTATTCATTTATTTCATGCTTCCTATTTCAAATCCTCTCTACCTAATAAGCCAGGTCAACCCTGACGTCTACCAAGGATCATTAATAATTACATTCTTAAGTTATAAAATAAACTTGGGCTTAAGGAACTTGTTTAAAAAATGCACTTATGCTTTACTGTATTTAACGTAAGAGAGCTGTGCTGAAATCCTTATTACAGAAGGTTTCCAAACACATGCATTGGAGTCTGCGATTTCAGCTGGCCAAAGAACTCAGATCTGCTTCTACCAAACTGATAAATCAACTGTAGTAAATGATGTTGTAAGTGGTGGGGTGCCCTGTTTGATATCGAAATCCAGTGCGGCTTGAATTTAGACCAATTCGACACCTAAGATGTATAACACCTATATCATACACACATTTTTCTATGTGTGTATAGTAAGACAGGGTATGCATTCTAATGCAGAAAACCATGCTATCACTATTATTTGACTGAGACAGAAAAGGACTCCTGTCTTCTTGACAAACAGAATTAAAGTATTAAACATAAGTTTTTGTGTAAAATAATTGAAATATACATTTTTTCAAATATTTTTCAAAATACACATTGTCCATGAATATTTGGAAGACCCTCATGTTGGAGGGCATGCACAAGTAAATGTATGCAGTTGTGTTTATTATCGAGTTTGTCACTGTTGTTTTATAGACAGGGTAATGAATTTTGGACAAATTGCCTCAATTTTCTCAACATTAGTTGAGAAATTTCATTTGAAAATGTTAGTATTTGAGATGATATTTAAAATCCCAAACAAAACAAACATTTCATGATTCTGTGCTTTTAAAGGTCACGTTCTAACTGAATAGCCTCTCCCTTTGATACACTTTTATTGCCCTTAAAATAAAGAAGACATACAAACTACTTAAAGTGCCTACTTCTCTCAAAAACAGAATTAGTTGAACACAGCTTTGTTTAAAGGAAACAGGCCCTGCAACAAAATGAAATTTTCTACAAACAACAAAAGAAAAGGATAAGACACTTGTTCTCTCATAAGCTGGGGAAGCCATGGCCATGTTCCTGGGAAAGGACATTTTCTGCACACCTCTGTTCTTGAGGAGCAGTGTACCCTGTCCTGAGTGTCACTTGAGACATGCGCATTGTTTTTTCACTTTCCTCAGGAATTCTTCAGAGAGGTAATGGCATGGATTGAGCAATGGCCTCTGCAAGGAAAAGGAGCTATTTCCCTTTCTGTCTATTCCTTCCTCTGCTTCATTACCTAAGCTAGCCCTCATTATTCGCTGCTGTTTTTCAGGTTGATTTTTGGATCTACTTTGTTATTTCCATGCAATTTTGCTAATATCCAAAAATGTAAATTTATAGACAAATGGACAGGTGTAGCATTTTGCAGCAAAATTTATTATTGCTTTCCTAAAGGATAAACAGCAAGCTTTCACATTTAAAATATGAACGATCTCATACTGGGCAGAGTAGGATTTACCTAAATTCCTGTTGCTCTTATTTCCTTGAATTTATGTATATCTAGGAACTATAGGAAACATGTATCAATCATTCTTTTTTCTTTTGAGATTACACACAATATAAAAGAATTCTGAAAATGAATTTAACCAGTATGTGACTGGCCTATTGCTAAAGGTTCCATCCAATAGCTGTGAAACAGTATGTTTGACCTGAAAACAGAGATGTTCTCATGACTAAAGAATTATCAGTGACAATCCTATGAGATACTAAAAATCCTCATAAAGTTTTCAAATCTTGCTACTTGGCATGCTTCATAAAATCTCTTTGCTATCAGAGAAACACATAGACAATATTTCATCATAATATTATATACTCCAAGAAAATAACTACTAATGATTCAGATCATCTATTATAAAGTTCCTACCAGGTGTTCTACTTTAATTTTTAATTTTTTTTTTCCATAGGGTATGTGCGCTCACCAGAGAAGAGAGAGGGAAGGGAAAGTGAGAAATTACCCCCCACATCCCCAGGGTGGAGGGCCATACCACAATCCTTTCTCCATTCTCCTCTCAGGATGTTTGGTACACATGCACACACACCCAGCATGATTTTCAAGCTGCCTGGTCCAGGACTTGAACTGTGGTTGGTCATGTGGGAGTCCAGAGCCTTAACCACCACACCACCTCTAGCCCCAAGTGTTCTAATTAGAAAAGGGTGGGGTCCATGGTCTACACGCTTCATAGCCACTGTGACTTGTGAACTTGCTGGTAGCCCTCTCAGGGGTCTATTTATTCTTGCTTGGGTTGCCAGCCTCTCCACATTGTTTTTGCTGTTGTTGTTTGTTTGTTTGTTTGTTTTGACAGAGATTTTTGTTATAGGGCACAAGCTTCCACCAGAGGAATAGAGACAGACAGACAGATAGAAAGCGAGAAATCACGCCACAATCCCTTCTCCTCCATTCTCCTTTTGGGATTTTGGGCATGCACGCACATGTGCCCAGAGTGAGTTTCAAGCCAGGACTCAACCACAGTCGACCAAATGGGAGTCTAGCACCTTAACCACTATGCCACCTGCTGGCCCCCACACTAACTTTTAATACTCAGAACTGTGAAGGAAGGGCCATATCTCAGCAGATGGTACGTACAGGCATGGTCACAAGAAACAATGCAAAGGCCATGCTGCAAGCTGACTTTGCAAATACGCTGCAAGAAAAAAATGTTAACCACATATAACTGTGATTTACTGGTCAGCTAGAAGCAAGAGATATGTCTGTTGGTTCTCTGCTTTAAGAAAAAGGATGAAAGGCCCTGGAGAGACACATAGTAGACACAGAACCCTACTGTGCTCAGACTTAGTGCTGAATTACCTTGTAATTAATATTTTGTAGTTTAGGGGTGTGGCATTCAGGTTTTCAATCTGGTTTTAAAAACTTTATTGGTGCTTCTCCCACATGCCCATTGTGGTAATGCTCTATTTAGGGACAAGTGGCTCATCAATTCAGTAATTCAAATGGGGCAGCATCAACTGGTCTGTATTCACAATCCTTCCTACACCTTGGTGTGTGGGAGTGGTGCAGAGGGGTGGAGAGAGGGCAAGGCAGGGCAGGGCAAACTCCTTGTGTCAGGTCTTTCGGCAGTCTCTTGGGAAGGGTGACGTTGAGGAAAAAAGCCTCAAACTGTTAGAGCCTGGTCTTTAGACAAAAGTGACAATTCTGAAGACAGCTTGGGTCTTTCTGCCAAGCACTAATAAATTCATGTCTGAGTTGGATAGAGAGCGGAAAAGGGAAAATGCTGAAAAAGAGCAGTTTCATTAACTTCTGGAACACACTGGGGGTGAGGGGGAACTAGATGCAAAGACAATGTCTCATGCGGCCTACAGCAGAGCCTCCGAGGAAGCCAGAGGGCTTCCTATACCTGGCAGAGCAGAATTTCCGATGCCAGAAGAAATGATGCTACTGAATGTGGCCCCTGGCGCAAGTGACCTGGATGTGAACATGTGTAGAGAGGCCTCTGGGCTCTTAGAGATGCTGAGTCTGGATTTTTTTCAAGGGGCTAGAGATCCTAAATTATCAGTTCAGTCCAAGAGTTAACTATAAATATATGAAATAAATGAATTCATTATTTCCATCAAAATTTAGGGTAATTTTTGTTTTTTTGAGCATGATGTAAGGCATTTTAGGTGTACATCATATTATTTAAAATTTGTGATTTGCTAGCTTTCAAATGAAGGCTGAGGTTAAATGGCAAACTGATGACTTCAGGGTTCTAGACCCGGGCTTAAGTTCCAGCATCATCTGACCCAGTCTCCATGGTCTCAAGTGTTATTCGCTATTGCATCCCTCAAGAATGACATCGAAACTGGGGACCAGCAGTTGGTGTAATGGCTATATCGCTGGTCTCCCATGTGGTCGACTACGGTTCAAGTCTCGGACCCGGTGGCTTAAAGTCACGCCGGGCACATGTGCGTGCATCCCCAAGACCCCAAGAGGAGAATGGAGGAGAAGGGATTGTGGTGTGGTCATCCCTCCTGGGGGGGGGGGGGGATTTCTCACTTTCTGTCTCTCTGTCTCTGTCTGTCTGGCGAGCACACGTGCCCTATAGCAAAAACCTCTCAAAAAATAAATAAAAATAAAAATAAGACATAGAAACTGGTCACCCAACAGGGAGCTTTAGAATCAAGACTGGAGGCAGGTCCACCTGATGCCAAGCCTGTACTTTCCAGCCCTGCCACAAATTCAACATGTTTCTTTTCTTTGTTTCTCCCCAGAGTGTGGATTTGGATCTCTGATGTCCTTCCCAATGTAGGCGGGCAAATGATTAATCTTTCTTGATCCACTCCTTTATAAAATGATGGTAATACCTACAGTACAGGTTGGTTATGAGGACTGGAAATCATGCAGTATCTGGAAGAAAATGTTCATTCAGGTAAGTGAAGTAATTACGAAATTGCTCACTTGATAAAACTATGAGGGCATCTTTTTGGGGGCCTTCAGAGGACAAACCCAAGACCTTGGCTGCCAGGGTGTGAGTGGGTCTGAATGGGCCTTCCACCACCAATTAGATCAACTCCATTTTTAGCTGCTTTATATATTTGGCTTCCAATTAAGATTTTGTTCAAAATAGACTTTTACACAAAGTTTGAACATCACAGCTCTAAGCCATCAGTGAGTCTAATGTGGAAAATTAGACGCAGGCAGGAGAAAGAGAATTATTTGGGAGGATACTTATCTTTTATTTCCCTCTCCTATTATACTATGTAGTAGGTTTCCTCTGCTCAAAGCCTATAAATAGAGTCTTTGTGACTTCTTTTCCCTGCGGGCGGAGACACATACACTTCAAGAGTCTGAATGGTGTAATAAAGGTATTTTGGGACATTTAACCTTTCTTGGGCTGGTGACCAGAGAATTCTGTGAAAACAAATGACAAAGTAAAGCCAACCCAGCCAGGGGCAGCATGACACAGCTTCTCAGCAACTTCATCAATTGTTCCCAAACGTGCCATGTGTTCTCACTGTCTTTACATTTGTGGATGAGGGACCGCTTTGGAACTCACTTAATTCTGCAAAAGTCGCAGAAACAAGAATGCAGAGGAAAAAAGCAGCTTCTCCCTGCTGCCTTGGGGAAGTAGAGGGACACTGACCTTTGCGAAACTGTCCTTAATGATATTTGCAATGGTCTAATCTCTCGCTATAAAGCAAACATCATCTGTCGGCTGCTCTGCTGAGTGATCTACTCCCCCTTTTCCACATGCAGGCTCATTTAACAACTGGCAATCAAAACCGCTCCGGCAGCCACAATGGAAACTGTTGAGGTTCATTACACTGGAAAAATATGCCATCTTTATTTCCATTCTATTGTTCCCCCAAAGATTAACAATACACATTTTTTTGCAATGGCCCGTTTTCATGAAATTTCACTTGGATATATTTCTAAGCCTTCATTCCAGATGGTGCAACTCAGAGTGAAATTTGAATGGTCCCTCTTGTGCTGCTATCATAAAGTATGGCACTAGTGTCCTGGACGAATACAGAAAAATGGCATCAGGAATCCAGGAAATGAGGTTCATGATGTGGGAGTAGGGAAATGTGCTCTTGATTTAGATAGTGATTATTAATCATGATTTAATAGTAACTTGTGAGTTTATGCCAAATATTTCATCAATGTGATAGAATTCTTGCAGAGTCCTCATATGTAGTAGATACTTAATAGTCATGTGCTGAGGGACCAGCAGTTAGCGTAATGGCTATGTCGCTGGATTCCCACGTAGTCTACCGCGGTTCGTGTCCCGGACCCGGTGGCTTAAAACTCACGCCGGGCGCGTGTGCGTGCGTGCCCAAGATCCCAAGAGGAGAATGGAGGAGAAGGGATTGCGGCGTGGCCATCCCCCCCGGGGGGTGATTTCTCGCTTTCTGTCTCTATGTCTCTCTCTGTCTGTCTGGCGAGCGCACACACCCTATCGCGAAAACCTCTCCAAGAAAAAAAAAATGGTCATCTGCTGAAGAAAGTACTGAAAGAGTTACTTCTCGTGGTACTTTTGCAAAAGCTTTATTAAAAAAAAAAAAAAAAAAAAAAAAAACAGAAAAAAAAATAGATCAGGTATAGCAACTTAAAAAAAATGCAGAGACAACTGATTTTGAAAAAAAAAATGTGACAGTGGTAGTTTTAAAACATGGCCTTCATCTTTTAGAGGTCCTTCCACTGATGGAGTTTAATCTATCTCCTTCCCTTGTGTACACTGACATCTGCTTTGACCAAGAGAAATGGCAATAGAGACACTGCATGACTTTGAGGGCTACCTCATAAAAGCCAGTGCATATACACTGGCTTCCCTTGGACATTCTGGGGAAGCCATCCACTGCTTATGAAGTTCAACTGGCCTGGCACCAGTATATTGGAAAGGCCATTAGGTGTGTTGGTTAACAGTCTGGCCAAGCTCTTCACTACCACACGAACAGTCAACCATAGGAATAAGCCATCTGGGGTGCCGAGCTCAACTGGGTTCTCAAGTGACTCTAGCCCCAGCTAGCACCTACCTGAAACCTCAGGAGAAACCCTGAAGAATAAATGCCCAGCGGCTTAAAACTCATGCATGCCACATGTGTGTGTGTGTGCATGCCCCAAATCCCGGGAGGACCATGGAGAAGGGATTGTGATGTGGCCATCCTCCCCGGGGGTATGATTTCCCGCTTTCTGTCTCTCCGTCTGTCTCTGTCTCTCCAGTGAGCACATGCACCCTGTAGCAAAAATCTCTCAAATAAATAAAGAAGTTTCTTCCACTTAAAAAAAAAAAAGAATAAATGCCTAATAAGTCCTTTCCAAATTCATTAAACTCAAAAAATTGTGAGTAAAATGAAATGGTTGTAGTTTTATACCACTAGGTTTGGAGATAATTTGTTAAGCAGCAATAATAACTTGAATTGGTATTATTGAATCTGTCCAGAACTGTTTCTGGGATTTCTCTGATCGCTTGTAACATGAGTTACTTTAAAAAGCTGTATTGGTCTTCGTGGGCTGCTATAATGAGATACAATAGCCTGGTGACTTAAAGAAGAGACACTTACTTCCTCAGTTAGGGAGGCTGCAGTCCAAGATCAGGGACCCACTATGGTCATATTCTGGTGGGGGCCTCTTCCTGACTTGCAGACGGCCACCTGTGTACGATATACCCACACAGCCTCAGTGTGGGTACATGGAGGGAGAGAGTGCTCTGGTGCCTCTTCCTCTTCATATAAGGACAGTAATTCCAGCAGGAGGACTCCACCGTTATAGCCTAATATCCTCCCAAAGCCCCACCTTCGAATACCATCACACTGGAAGTTAATGCTCCAACATATGAATTCTAAGTGATCACAGATATCGCATCCCCACAGAAGCCTAGAAATAGCATTTCCAAATGTGAAATAACGTAAAGGGTTTATAGTAAAATGCTAAAACCAGCATGAAGAGCTCACCAACAGTTGTTTGTGACTAGGCACTAAAATGGAAATGTGCTATAAATTCAAAGGTAGCCAAGGCTCAGAGGTCAAAGATTCCAAATGTCCAGTTTGAAAGGAAATTAAAACGCAGTAATGGAGAGGTAAGACTTCAGACTATGGCATAGCTACCATCCTTCAGACTGCTGTCTTAGAATAAGGAGAATGTTCCCCCAGTGGGACCTTTCTGAGAGCTTGCCGGTGTTGTTCTTGGCACTTAACCCCCACTCTAAGCCAGAAATCCTTCATCAGAGGGCATATAAGGCTGTAGGAAACGTTTTCTAGGACTATGAAATAGAGCAACAATCCTTGCTCTCTTTCGCATGTGACAAAGTGAGAATAAGTACTTTTGGGGGCATGTTTGCTTTTCTGAAATGAAAGAACATGAACAAGAAATATAGTGTGTCCCTTCAAGAGCTCAAAGTCTTCTGAGGCAGATAATGGGGAATGTTCTGACACAGTACTAAATGCTCCATAACAGAATTATGTGCAGAGTTTGAGGAGTCCAGCAAAAGGAAGGGGCACCTCAATCTATAGAGCAGTTGGGGAAGGAATCCCACAAGAGAGGACCCAGAGTTTGCTAATTCTTGTTGTCATGACCACACTAGCTACATTTTATAATTAGTAGAAAATTAAATCATTTTAACATCTGTATTTTTTCTATAATGTGATGTATTTTAGATAACTATTTGCTTTATAAAACCATGGGAATATCTTAACTAATGAGCATCCTGTGTGCATTTAGCAATTGATTTTCTTTGTAAAAGAAGCATTTGCATCCTCAAAAATGCAAATCTTTTTGCAAAGTGATATCCTTTGCATTATATACCAAAAGCCTCTTAAAAAGATTTTTTGAGCACCTACTGTTAAAGGTATATGATTACATTCCATTTCTATGTCATAGAAAGTATTATAGTTTTCTCCAAAAGTGTTTGAAACCATATTCTGATGTACCAGCCTGTCTTTTACTATTGATTTTTAAAATGACTAAAATAAAGGGGCCAGCAGGTGGCGCAGTGATTAAGGGCACTGGACTACCACATGGTCGACTGTGGTGCAAGTCCTGGACCTGGCAGTTGCTTTCTCACTTCCTCTCTCTCTCTCTCTCACTCTCATTCTGTCCCTCTCTGGTAAAATTAAAATAAATAAATAAAGTTAAAAATAAAATGATTCTTTAAAATATTACTAATAAATATCCTCTGAACAGGTTTTAAATAGAGTCAGAAATTCATCTGTATAGCTGTAAGGATGGAAGAAATGCACAAGTAGTTGAGGTATATTTACTCCTGGAGAAATAGCTCCACCTGTATGCTCTTCTTATCTTCTCTCTTCTCCCTACTTGGGTGCATCCAGGCATGCACACAAATTCTAGCTGTTATGTACAATTCTTCCCCGCACTCAATGGAAGAGTTTTGTCTTTGAGAGTCATATAAAAGACTGTATACAATGGAAATATTTGTTTTACTTTCAGAACACCGACTCTCGTAAGAGACACCAGCTAAGGCGTGGACTTACATTTAAAATCTATGATTCACAGGCTATGTGACATTGTGTTCATTGTCCAGGCTTCCATTTCTCCATCAATACAATGAGGAGTCCATCTCAATTTCTATGGTATTGTGAGGGATAAACGAAAAATCAGTCCCATTGTCTGTGCGAACTCTGCATTCTGCCCAGGAAAACTCTAGGTTTGAACTTATTCCAGCACCTACCTGAAGGATACCTCCAAGAATAACTACAGAGTCTTTGGGCATGCATGGAACAAGCTAACCCTGATGGTATCCAAAGCTGTAAGACAAGTCACATTGGGACCAACAGGTGGCGTGGTGGTTAAGGGGCTGAACTCCCATATGGCAGACCGTGATTTTGAGTCCCAGACCTGACAGCTTGTTTTCTCACCTTCTCTTTGTCTCTCTCTGGTCAAAATCAAAAAATGATAATGAATAAATAATCCTTAAAAAAAAAAAGACATGTCACATTTCCTATAGTATTTCAAATGAGGGTTTTAGTCAGAGAGAAAATTAGGCCAACATAGCTAATAGCTTAAGTCTGTAAAAATTGTGTAAGCATAATAACATGCCATAGACTTCCTTATCTCCATCTGGCTATTATTTTTATTTTTATTTTTTGAGATGTTTTTGCTATAGGGCGCATTAGCTTGCCAGAAAGACAGAGAGAGACAGAGAGAAAGTGAGAAATCACAGCCCCCCTGGGTGGATAGCTATGCCGCAATCCCTTCTCCTCCATTCTCCTCTCAGGATCTTGGGCATGAACACACACATGCCCGACGTGAGTTTAAGCCACCAGGTCCAGGACTCGAACCGCGGTCGACTGCATAGGAGTTCAGCGACATAGCCATTACTCTAACTGCTGGTCTCGTCCAGCTATTATTTTAAAAATGAGTTTCCTTTGATCTGAGTTGGAGAATGTACCTAAGGAGTAGTTGCTTACCCATATCTAATTGTGACAGTATATGAATCAGCCATGGTCCATTCTTTCATGGAGAAACCCACCTCACGATCCTTCTCAACACATCAATGAAATGAGTAGAGCTGACCTTTTATATAAAGTCTGGCCATTCCTGCTCTCGCCAGAAGAGATAGCAGATAAAAGACTCAGAAAGTCCATCTTCATGAAATTTACCTTTGCATTAGATGTTTCTTGTGGATAAGTTAACTTCCTTTGTCAATAAAAAAAGTGTAGAAATGTTATTAAACCTGATTCCCACAGCACTCAGTGAACTAGTTTAAGCCTTGAGGCCATTCTCCATTCCTATACTAGATCATTAAGCATGACTTTAGGAATAACTAGATTATCAAACAACTCCCTGCTATTGTTTTCAACCCATGAGAGAACTTGAAAATGGCCTTCTCCAAACCTCTGTGCTGTTGGTCATCTGTTCCAGCGACCACTTTGATGTGCATCTCCTAAATCCACAGTTCTAGAGTCAATGCTTCAGTTATAAATGTTTTCCAAGGGGGCTGAAACTATCTTATTAAAGATGAAAATAGTGCTTAGAGTGTAGTGTTTTGCCTTCCAAATTGTTTTATGTACTATCCATTCTATAAATATACACTATTACTATGGGAACCCATTCCTCTTCAAAGACAAGAATGTACTGAAAATAATTCACAATTATTCTGTTCCTCCAAATAAGCCACTTAATTAACAGCAATAACATTAGTCATGTCAGGGGAAAAGTCATTTCACATTTTTGCTAGGTAATGTCTTGATATACAAGCAGCTGCATTATCATAATGTGCTACTTATGTCTGGTGCTCTCGCTCAACATGGGTGCTCCTCTCCTCCCACAGGTCTAATGAACAAAGCAAATAGATCCTTGTCTACAGAGGGGTCCATAAAATAGCCTGCATCTTCAACACTTGAATGCCAGCTATTTTTTTCATACCACTTCCATTAAGAGAACTTGTAAGCTGGAAACACACAATGTAGCTGCTTGAAGTGTAAAAATGAAATTACAATGCTTCCTGCCTCACCTTTCTGCATGACAATAAGAAAAATAAAAGTGCATTATACATAATAAAAAATTCAAAAAATTATTTAGAAGAGGCAAATCACTCATGATTCTATCGTGTGGACATTTCCAACATTAATATCACCAAAATGGACTGGCGTATAGCTTTGGCAAAGGTGATGCATCTGAATGTAGGGTTAATGGCATTTTTCTTTTCATTTTACAAAATACCATGGAGATATTTTCCTTGTCATTCAACTAAGCTATCTTTTTCTCTTTGTAAGAGAGATTTTTGCTATAGGGCGTGTGCGCTTGCTGGAGAGACAGAGAGAAAGAGGGAGACAGAAAACGAGAAATCACCTCCCAGCAGGGATGGCCATGGCACATGGCACAATCCCATCTCCTCCATTCTCCTCTTGGGGGATCTTGGGCACGCATGCACACATACCTGGCATGAGTTTTAAGTTGCTGGGTCTGGGACTCAACCCATGGTTGACTACATAGGAGCCCAGCATTGTAACCATTACACCATCTGCTGGTCCCTCAACTAAGATCTTAAAGAACTATGCAATATTTCATTGTGTACACTGGCCATAATTCATTCAACAAATTCCTTGTGACTGGGCCTTTAGGTAATTTATAATCATTTGCCTATTATCACTGACATCCTTGCTAATGCATTTTTCTGATTTATATATTTTTGACTCAATATCTGTATAATTTCCTTAAAGTAAATTCCTAGAAATCAGAATTGATGGTAGGTCAAAATGCACGTTAAGCTTAAATTCATTACTTGAACTGTGTAACATAAAACTGCCGAGATAGTGACCTCTCGGTAAAAAGGAAAGAGCATACAGTCATTCTTAAAGGCCCGTTAGCTATTCTTGACCCTCTCCTTCCCTGTGGGGATAAGAGAGCTGATTTGGGGATGCAGCCACATGGTACTACTACAGAACCTGAGGTTTTGTTTTTGTTTTGTTTTAAATACAGGGAGTGCCAGTCTGGGCCCGCAACTGTAAATATGGAAGTTCCTTTGAATAATGATGAGGGTGCAAAGGTAGTTCATGAAGTAGCTGATCTAAAGAATGCATAGTCAATTAAAGAAAAATATGCTATAGCTGAGAGCTCTGCCTGCCATAACTATGCTGTGTGACCCTCAGAAAGCCACCGAACCTCTCTGTACCTTAGCTAACTCATCTGTCAAATACCAATCAAATCTGCCCATAGCGTTTTTTTTTTTTTTTTTTTTTTTTTTTTTTTTTTTTTTTTTTTAACATAGTAAATTTTTAATTAATACAGTTTTCTGGATACAAGTAGAATACCACTAGATAAGAATTGCATTTACCTCAGAAATATGACAGCATAGATTTGAGATAAATCAAGGTTTAGGATAGCCACTTCACTATTCACATTTTAATCAGTGCTGACCAGAAGCTAATGCAATTCATTTTAGGCTAGGTTTTCCAATGAAGTTACAGAACTAATCCTCCATGTAATGAGTCAAATTAACATATTTTAAGGTGATCTGTCCTCATTTAACGGCAGTTGGGGCAAGTCAAGCCATGGAGAGCCCTTACCAAGACTAAGCACCATGACAAAACTGGCTTTTGTTTTGATCTACCTCACATTTTATTTTGACTTATATAGATTTTCTATTAACATTCACATAGAAATTCTTTAAGGAAAAAATATTAACATGGTACTTTCAGCTTGGAGATCTTAAACAATTAATATTTCAGAATAATCCCAAATAGATACTTAATTGGTTATTATTTTAAGATGCAGGCAGAACTTTTTAAAAAAAGTTTTCTGGTCCCTGAATATTCTGTAGGGCCAAATGCATTAACTGGATGTAGCATCTGTTAAAAACAAAAACTGAAAGATGATAATGGATAAAATAACTCTACAGGCTCTCATACACAATCTTCCTAAATTTTCACCCTTTTTAAATTAAAATGCCAGTCTTTTAACACAGACATAAAAGTTTGCAAATCAAGATGATGCTTAAAATGAAAGCTATGCTTCAAAAATGTTTTCAGAGTAAGAGACTAAAATCTTGTCACTGCAAAATTCCCCAAGGTTTTGGCACTGACATTAAGAGATTTTAGTCTTTTGGTCACTTGAAGCTGCTACTAACTACAATAAGCCTTTGGAAAAGGGGAACACGGTGAGGAACTGGACAGTTAAGGTAACATCACATACAAGTAAAACATAGTTTGAAGTAAACAGTCATTTCTGCTAGGGATCTGAAGATATTAGAATAGTTTCTCACCACCCCTTCCTTTTTGAAGAGGATCCTCTAATCAGAAATAATTCCTTTAAGTTACTGTGAGTGGTGTTGCCTGGCAGCAGCTTCAACTTCCTAGGCTGGTCTTCAATCCAAGTAATTAAGTAATCTCACAAGGAATAATCATACATGGCAACAGGGTAATAAAGCAGGGCAGTTCTTCCATGCACAAACATTTTAGGAGAAAAACCATCAATTTCAAAGATAACCATCAGGTTTCAGGTATCATAGCACACTCTAAACCTAAATTTTGATTTATACCATTGGTGACTAAAATTAACAATATGTTTTGCAGTGAGGTTTTTTTGTTTTTGTTTTTTTTTTTTTTTTTTGCCTGCAACTATATACACATTGTAAAACTATTCGGCATCACATGATTTTAAATGAAATAAATATATAAATGAACCACACAATTAACACATAACTTTAATACTCCACATTGTTTATCTTGATCACAATGATGGCAATTTGCTTGTCAACAATCTTGTGAGTTGAGGAGTTGATTCTCATTCTCATATCCATCAGGCAGATATGCTCTCCTCAATTGGTCTGACTTAGGTATGGAGCCTCCGTTCTTCACATGGCGAGACAGGAAAGCACGGACTGCTGGGTGATCAGCCTTCTCCAGTGGGATGTTAGCTTCCAGGCACATTTTCACAAAGTCCTGGATAACACTGACTTTTTCTGTTTGTGCAGTACTGTTGCACTGAAGAGATGCGGTCAGCGGCCTCTGCTTCTTTCTCACATTTTGCTCTTCAAATTCTGCCTTCCTCTTGGTATGAGTCTTTGACTTGAGGTGGTCACTAATGGCAGACTTGCGAACATGATTCAGAACCACATTGCAAGAAGTGCAGAAGAGTTTTCCTCCATCTTCATGTAACTCTCCTCCAAACTCAGTGACTCTATCCAGGGGAGTCACATACAAAGCAGTCTTAGAACGGTTTCGGGCAGGTGGTGCTGTTACTACAAAGCGTTCCATTCTGACTTTGAGTATGGTTCGGATTAGATTCCAGTTTTTTTCGTCTCGATACTTAGTACTGAAGGGTCTCCAGCACAAAACCAAAGCATCAACTCCTGGCACTTTCCGTTTGTTCAAACCCGGAGATGCCTTCAAATCAGTTTTTCAACAAGTGGTGGTGGGGAAAGAGTTTCTGGGCTTGCACCCTATTTTCCCTGCGGTGCCGGGAAATCATGCCTTCACCGTCGCCGCCGCCGCCGCCGCAATCGCCGCCGTTGCCTGATCTAGCTCCGCGGCGGCCGCCATGTCCCCCGCCCTGCCCATAGCGTTTTTGAGAGTAAGAAAGGAGATTAACAGAAAAATTCTTTGAAAAATACAAAACTTCTCTGAATTACATTTAAGAGTCATTCTTCCTGAGAGAATGTTATATTGTGTTAATAAAAATAACAGTATTAACTTTTAGCAGATTAAAAAAAAAAAGGTTTGTAATAATGTGCTAGAAACCTGAAATTTAGTAACAAGATTAAATGCTAAAATATGGGACTTCATTTGAGACTCAGCATTTGATCTACAGTTAATCTCACTTTTATTTTATGTTTAAAATTTAAGATGGACCTATGAAATGACCACAGAGATATACTCTCTGTTTTCTGACCATGCCATGCTAAACTCATGCTAACATGTTCTCCTGAACCAGATGAAAAGAAAATTCTGTCTTTCTGGTAGTCTTTTGTTTTATAGGGTCAAAAGAGAATGCAGAGGAAAATACATCCTCCCCAGCAGAGAAGCAAAAGTTGATAATGAACACAGAAAAACTGAAGGTAAGATCACAATCTATTGGATATTCTATTTGATGTCAAAGCAAGAATCTCGGAGTCTAGGACCAACATTTTAGATCTATCTTCACTAGAGTCAGACAAAAGAGGGCTGGCAGGTCGGCTGTCCCGCCTAGGTCTCCGCCTCCCCATCGAAAGCAGTTGCACACACCTTGCTCGGTGTGGAAACAGGAAAGGGTCTATCTGGGATTCCATCTTTCTTCAGAGTGAGAATATCTTCCCAAAGAACTTGAAGAGAATGATGGATAAAAAGGAACTAGGAGAGACTGCCTGTGGGATTGAGTGAAGACTGCCGGACCATTCTGTTTTTAGGCAAAGGGAGGTTTCTCTATTCTAGACTGCACCCATGTGCGTGCCTCATCAGTCAAACAGAGCCCGGGGTACCTGTTCTAACTCCAGAATAGCATGGGCACAGAGACTCCAATCTGAGTGGGCCATGTGGGAGTCCAGCACCTTAACCACTATGCCACCTATTGGCCCAAAACATGAACAGTGTTAAAAGTAACGCCTTGATAATGCATTACTAGAATTTAATCCTCAAAGAGTGTCCAGGAAAGCACCTTGCACTCTCTTCCTCCCCTGCATTATCCACTGTGGTTAGACCCTCTCCAGCCCTAGATCCCATGCTTTTGAATTACAGTAGATCCTTGAATAACAAGCAAACTGCAAGGGTCTACTTACACATGATTTTTTTTTCCAATAAATATATTGGAAACACTTTCAGAATTGTAAATGTGTGAAAAACATACTGGAATCTGTTATCAAATGTTAAAAATTATCCAAATGTACACATACTTCCAGACCATACATGGCACCGTTTGCAATTGGGAGAAATGCAAACACACATAAAGACAGAATGTTAAATCATAATTGCATCCATTAACTGCAGTGCACACTAGACCACTGTAATAATTTCATGGCCACCTCCTGTTGCTGCTGTAGTGAGCTCAAGTGTGAGCATCCACTTAAAATGCCTAGTGCTGCTCATCACCTGTGTGCAGTTCACCTCTCCAGAAAACTCCGTCACACAGGAAAAAGTGATTTTCCACTGTTTTCATGTATTTTCCATCGTGTTGAGTGCAATACTGCACACCTTGAATAACATAGGGGCACCCATTATTGTTTCATTTCTGTTGTCTAGCAATAGCAATCGTATAACACCTACACGGTTTTGTATCATATAAGACAATATGAATGTGAGTACTAACAGCTGTTTCATACTGAAAACCGACAATGTGAACTTAACAATATTGATAAATACAGTACAGCTCTGTTAAGAATTTTCTCTTCCATATGATTTTATGACTGACATTTTATGTTGCCTAGTTTACTTTATTGCAGGAATACAGTATACAATACCTATAATTTACAAAATAGGAGTTAACCAACAGTTTACGTTATAGGCAAAGCTTTTAGCCAACAGTACATTATCACGTTATCAGTAGTCAAAATTTATATGCAGATTTTCTTTCTTTCCTTTTTTTCTTTCTTTTTTTTTTTTTTTTTTTTTTTTTTTTTTTGAGAGGTTTTTCCTATAGGGCATGTGCTTACTTGCCAGAAAGACAGAGAGAGGGACCAGCAGTTAGCATAATGGCTATGTTGCTGGACTCCCATGTAGTCGACTGCGGTTTGAGTCCCAGATCCGGAGGCTTAAACTCACGCCGGGCACATGTACCTGTGTGCCCAAGATCCTGAGAGGAGAATGGAGGAGAAGGGATTGAGGCATGGCCATCCCCCCTGGGGGGTGATTTCTTGCTTTCTGTCTCTCTCTTTCTCTCTGTTTTTCTGGCGAGTGCATGCGCCCTGTAGAAAAAACCTCTCAAAAAAAAAAAAAAGACAGAGAGACAGAAAGCGAGAAATCTCCCCCCAGAAGGGATGGCCACCTGGTGTGAGTTTAAGCTACCGGGTCTAGGACTCAAAACACGGTTGACTACATGGGAGTCCAGTGACATAACCTTTATGCCAACTGCTGGTCCCCATATACAGATTTTCAACTGCCAAGAAGTCTGTGCCTCTAACCCCCACATTGTTCTAGGGTCCGCTATACTCTGCTTCCTCCAGTGTCCCTAATTTTTTCCTCCCAGACTGTCTCTCTACACAGCCCAGGTCTGAGGCTCTCTCTTTATAGGACAGACTCCGCAGAGTCCAAATGTTGATAAAGTGATACAAAGTTTCACATTTTATCACTTAACTTAAAAATGTCTCATCAGCTGGAGAGATGTGACTCTTCCTCTCCTAGGATAGTGGGATCCCCAGAGACACAGGAAGCCCTAGGTTAAGAACAAAACAGCCTTTTTTCCTTTTTTCTTCAATGATAGAAAGTCCTCCCCTTCTCCTATGTTTATCTTTCTTCTGACAAGAAGACTGTACTGAAGGCAAAGTGTTTGCTTGGAAAGAACTGACACTATTTGCTGTCTTTGTAAAATGATAGACAGTAACAGGCATAGTCCATCTCCCCTATCCATCATTGGGGTACAAAAACGCAGTGTTTTTAGTCTCAGGGGAGGTCAAGAGTCAGTTTATTTTGGGATTTCCAATGCCAGCTTGTGTGAATTCAGAGTCAATGTCACGTGACAAGGTTATTCATGTCATGTCCCCAGTTATGCTCTCCCCATCTCTTCTAGCAATGTCGGCAACCATACTTAATGAAAACTCACTATTTTCTAGTCTTCTGAGCCCATATTGTGTCATCAGAAAGACTGATCTGTTATAATGAATGATTTTCATTAGTTGATTCTGACACCATTAGTTTCAAAAGTGAATTCAAAAGTGATGATAATAAAAATAAAAAAAAATTTAAAAAATGAAGAAAAAAATGAATTGGTTACATTCAACTTGCATGTCTAGTGTTTCGTAAGAAAGATCATTAGATCATTTCTTTTTTAAGAGAGATTTTTTTCTATAGGGCGTGTGTGCTCACCAGAGAGACAGAGAGGGACAGAAAACAAGAAATTACCCCTCAGGGGGGATGGCCACACTGCAATCCCATCTCCTCCATTCTCCTCTCAGGAATTAGGGCACGCATGCACACGTTCCTGGTGTGAGTTTCAAGCCGCCGGGTTTGGGACTCAAACCATGGTTAACTATGTGGGAGTCCAGTGACGTAACCATTACACCATCAGCTGGTCCTGAAAATCATTTCTTTAGTCACCAAACAATATGTAAAGAAGGGAGTATGTCAATATTTAACTTGGACTTCAAAAGGAAGCTAACATTTATTGAACTATTGCTACGCACCCAGCCCTTATGAATACATTATGTCATTTAATCTTCTTAGCAACCTCGGAGGTTGGTGACAAGGTTACTGTAAAATCCTAACACTCTTGTTTCTTCCCAGCAGCCATACTTGATGCTCCAAACCACGCAGACACTACACGTTATCCAGAGCTCTGTGTCACATTATCATCCTATTAATGTCATTAACAATTTCCTCCTCAGTAGTCAACAAAAGAAGAATCGCGTGCCTTGGAGTAGCAATAAAATTACCAAGCTATTATGATGATGCAGTAACCAAGAACGAATTCAGAACAGAGGATCATTTTTTTTTTTTTTTTGTAGTAGTAGTGAACTGATACCACCACAATTAAAAGGACATGGTTACTGACATGACAAATGAAGAACTTTCTAATAAGAAAATGTACATGATTGTGTTCAGGACAAGATCATGACTTCCTTGAGTTGGTACAACTCTGCTCTCTTCTTCATACTAGAAAGCTCCCTGACCGGATCACTGGGCTAGGGTCAAACTGAAGTCAAAGCTATGTATGAACCATGTCCCCTTACCCCTTCATCTTCCTATGACAAGGACAGAATCTGAACTAGGAAAGCTACTTTTCTTTTGAGAAAGGGCTCCATCCCGTTCCTGTCTTCAAAGTCAAATCTTTAACTCAACAAACATATGCATGCTTCCTTTTCCAGATCCACAGTAATTCACTGGACCTGTACCGCTAATGGCTAAAATGCGCGTTCCTGAAACAGATTCCCCAGTGTGAACTCTGCCCTTCTCATCTTCCTAACCCAATGGTTTCCCCATACAAAGCCTCTGAGTGAGGTTTTGCCTCTCTGTCTCTCTCATTCACAATAAGTGACTGACAGTATCCCCTTTTGTCTCTGCCTTTCTGAGTATGGTAGACAACATGGAGTAGGGGGACTGGGCTTTCCCTCCCACCGGGATGCAACCATAAGACACTCCTTGTCAATAATAATATCGTCCCAGCTCGTGCTAATCTCCTGGAGCGTTTTTACCTGTATCAGCCCCTAATCCTAAAAGCTGTCCGTGTATTCCCTCTGTCTCCATCACTCAGCCTCTGAGTCTGTATTAATTTTCACCTCCTTCTGGCCCTTCTACAGTCCCTGTCATCACTGACATACTCCAGTCTCCTAGCAGATTGTTGCTCTGGCTCTATCCAAGAGTCTGCTGGCATCAGGTGAGTTGGGTGGGGATAGGAGGGGCCACCAGTTCCCCACTCTCTGATTTAGACCCAATCTTCAGAACGCATTGATGAGACTGTCATGTGGGACAGAATCAAAAGACTTGCTGTGGCTCATGTAGATTACATCTATTGCTTTTCTCCTATCTCTGTGACCTGTCATTCTGTCATAGGAGGAAATTGAATTGGCCCATACGATTTTCTCTTTACAATACCATGCTGGTTGCTACCCAGTTCCTCAGGCTCCACTGAGAGATGGAAAATTGATTGCCAGATGCTGTTTTGGTGTCTTTCTAGGCATTGAAGGTGACTGATGATCCGATACAGGTGGAATCCACTTTATCCAGTGGCTGATTCTCTGAGAACTTGTGCAAATCAAATTTCATACAAATTGGATTTTACTTCCTTCTTGCCCTTTTTTAGATATTTGATTTCAGATGGAGCCTTAATGGCCATATCTCTTAATGTTTGAGTTGTAACATTACCTTCCCTTTCATTCCTCAGGCATTCCAGGCCTTATAGTTAATGAGTTTTTTTTGTTGTTGTTGTTTTTTTTTTTTTTTTTTTTTTTTTTTTTTTTTTAAAAAAAACTCTGCACAAATACACTGGGTGAACTATAAAAATATGAAATATTAATAGTTACTAGGCTGTCAGACTACTTCTTAAAGTTTCTATAGTGCGTGTAGAACCTCTTCTAATATTAGTAACTACCCTTTTCAAAACATGCATGAATTAAATGTCTTGCTAACTACTTTACAGTTATTTTTCACATTTAATCCTCCTAATACCTTCTTGAGTGGTAATGATTATTTCCATCTTTAGCTGAGGCTACTGAAGCCCAGGTAGAACACATAACTTGCCCAAATTCATACAGACAGAAGTGGTGTCAACAGGATTGGACACCTGCAAATATCAACATATGCTACTATTTTCCCTTCTTAACACAAAAGCCCACCACATAACCTCTTCTTTATGTTGAGTTTGCTCTGAACAGTATCTCTTAGAGATCAATACAAAGCTACATATAAAGCAGCCTCATTCTTTTTTATTTTTTAAATTATATAATGCTTGCTTCTGTATATGGGCCATACTTTATTTAACTAGTCCTCTAAAAAAGATGTGGGGGGTTTTCCAAATCTCTTGCTATTTAGGGAAGAAAATGCCATATTAAACATTTACATGTCATTTCAAATGATTCGAGGGATAAGTACTGAGGGTAGAAATTTTCTATACTCTCATAGCAGTATATGAAGTGGAAATTTTGTAAACTATGTAGTTGTTTGTAAATATACTTGGACAGGGGACCAGCAATTAGTGTAATGGGTATGTTGCTGGACTCCCATGTAGTTGACAATGGTTCGAGTGCCAGATCCAGTGGCTTAAAACTCACGCCGGGCACGTGTGTATACATGCCCAAGATCCCAAGAGGAGGATGGAGGAGAAGGAATCGTGGCATGGTCATTCCCCCTGGGGGGTGATTTCTCACTTTTTGTCTCTCAGTCTCTCTGCCTATCTGGCGAGCACACACGCCCTATAGCAAAAACCTCTCCAAAAAAAAAAAAAAAAAAAAATATATATATATATATATATATATATATATATACACACACACACATACATACATACATACATACTTGGATAGGAGTTGTGCTAATGCATGCTCTATAATGTATGAATATGTCCATTTCCTCATCTCAGCAACACCAATGAGATATCTTATCAAATCTTGTATTTATGTCAGTCTAATCAGCAGGAAAAAGCAAAATACAAATATTTTAATGCATTTTTAAATTTTCTTTCTTTTTTCTTAGGTTTTCGACTAAGGGCGTATACACTCTCTGAAGAGAGAGACACAGTGAAAGAAAAAAGTAAGAAATCACTCACCAGGGGATTGCCATAATGCTTTCTCCTCCATACTTCTCCTGGGATTTGGGGCATGCACGCAGATGCACTCACCATGACTTTCAAGCCACTATATCTGGGACTTGAACCACAGTTGGCCATGTGGGAATCTAGCACCTTAACCACTACACCACCTATTGGCCCCTTCAGGTTTTTAAATAAAGTAAGTTGAGACTTCCTTGTATCTTTATGAATTGCTTGTATTTCTTTGTCAGTGAATATTTGCTTATATTCTTTAACAGTTTTTCTACTGAGTTGAAAGCTTGTCTTCTTTAACATTTCTAGATTCTCTTTTTATACGAAGGAAAAATGACTTTTTATATGAGTTTTGGAAATTTCTTCCACTTAATCACTGGTCTTTGACCTCTCCCTACTCAGTACAGAAGGTATTTATTTTCATTAGATTTACCCTTTCTTTTAGTGATTAATAGATTTTTAGTCATAGATCTAAAAGCCTTTCTACTCCTAAGTTATAAAGGAAATTCTGTTTTCTTTTAGTGCTTTTGTTTTGGTTTGGTTTTACATTATGAGCTTTAATTTATTTTTAATTTATATAGAAATATGGCTTGAGATATTAGTCCAACTCTAATCGTACATTTGTTTTAGACTACTATGTTGTTTATTGAATAATCTATTTTTTCCTCACTGATTTGAGATCATGCCTTTTCACACACTGAATTTCCTTTTTTTTTTTAAGAGGTTTTTACTATAGGGCATGTGTGCTCACCAGAAAGAGAAAGACAGACAGAAAGCGAGAAATCACCCCCCGGGGGGATGGCCACACTGCAATCCCTTCTCCATTTTCCCCTCGGGATCTTGGGCACACATGCACACGTGCCCGGCGTGAGTTTAAACCACCAGGTCCGGGACTCGAATTGCGGTTGAGTCCATGGGAGTCCAGCAACATAGCCATTACACCAACCGCTGGTCCCCATACACTGTATTTCAATATGCATTTGGGTCTTCTGTTTGGAATTCCTGCTTTTTATTTTCCTAGAACTCTTGTTCATCTGTACATATGCCTGTAGCATGCTCAACTCCTGAGGTTCCTACTTCTTGTGTGATGTTCATACACTTTCTAATATGTTTACTTTTCCCTATGAACTTCAGAAATAATGTGTATAATTCTACACATTCAGTGGCACTTTTATTGACATCACGTTACATATATAAACTGACTTGTGGCATCTGTCATCTTTGTGATTTTGCGTTAGTTAGCTCAAACATGTGATACATGCTTGCTTCGTGGTTTTCTGGAGTGACAGAAAGTTTTTTTATAGGGTCATAGATAAAATAAAAGGTTTTTACTTTTAGGCAGTTTAATTTCATTTGTTGCTCCTTTTAATTAATGCTTTTCTTTCATTACATCTCTAACCAGCTATTTTATGGAGGATGTCAATTTTTGTATAGTCATTTCATATACTGTTATTTACCAAAGTTTCTTTTTTTTTTTTTTTGGAGAGGTTTTTGCTATAGGGCGCATGCGCTCGCCAGAGAGACAGAGAGAGACAGAAAGCAAGAAATCACCCCCCAGGGGGGATGGCCACGCCGCAATCCCTTCTCCTCCATTCTCCTCTGGGGATCTTGGGCACGCTCGCACACGCGCCCGGCGTGAGTCTAAGCCGCCGCGTCCTGGACTCGAACCGCGGTCGACTATGTGGGAGTCCAGCGACATAGCCATTATGCTAACTGCTGGTCCCCCAAAGTTTCTTTTTTGTAGTAGTTATTCATTCAGATACTCAGTTTGGGAAAAAAGTTGATATATTTTAACACATTATAAAAGTATTAATACATTCTTATTGTGTGTGTGTGTATGTGTGTGTATTTAAAGAAATATTTTATTTTAACTTATTATAATTTTCCAATATTGACCAAAGACAGACAGAGAGAGAGAGGGAAAGTGAGAAAGGAAGCCACCAGCTCTGGGACTCAAACCATGGTTAGCTGTGTAGGAGTGCAGCACCTATAATCACCATGCTACTTGCCAGCCCTGAGTGGTGTGTGTTTAAAAGTCAAGAAGAATTCCTGAATTTTGCTCTATTACCATTTGAGTATTTATGGTGATGACTGATTGTATGATATTTTACTTTTATATATTGGGTTTAAGATGGTGGACTCCCACATGGACGAATGCAGTTTGAGTCCAGAATCTAGCAGCTTGTTTTCTCACTTTCCCTCTCCTGTCTCTGGTCAAATTAAAATAATAATAATAATAATAATAGTAATAATAAATACAATTAAATGAATAATATTTTAAAAATCATGACATATATTTTCTATGTAAAAATGCGTCATGACTTTTCTGACAACACAATATTAGTTTTATGAATCATATCAATATTGTCTTTGTATTGTTCCAATAAACTCCACTTCTTCAGAAAGTACTATCCCCCCCTCAGGTATTAACTTTGTTTTTAATGAACACATTTTTTAAAGAATGATTTTATTTAACTTTATCTATTCATTTATTTATTCATTCATTTATTTATTTTAACTTGACCAGAGAGACAGAGAGAGAGGGAACATAAGAAAACAAGCTGCCAAGTCCAGGTCTCGAACCACAGTTAGCCATGTGGCAGTCCAGCTCTCTTAACCACCATGCCACCTGCTATCCTCAGCATATTATATTTTATTTACTTTCCACTGTTGTACATCTTTACAGCACATGATATGAATTTTCAAAGTATGCATGTAGTATATGGCAATCAAATCAAGGACATTAACATCTACATAATTTTCAACCAAAAAAACTTAACATTCTTTTGTCTTTTCAATGTCTCTTCCCTTTGCCTTTCCCATTCCCCCTCTACCGTCCACTACCCTCTCTTACACTCTCTGACATCTACACTTATCCTTTCTACTCTCATATCTTTAGACCTTTCAATTTCTGCCATAGAGTGCAAACATTTGTGGTACATACTAAGTGAGGATATTCAGTATGCGTTTTTCAAAGTCTGTCTCACTTTGCTTGGCATTATGACTTCCATATTCATCCACTTTGCATCAAATGACAGGGTCTCATTATTTCTTATAAAGTCGTAGTCCACAGTATATATGTGCCACAGTTTTTTAACCCAGTCATCAGTTCTTGGAAATTTAGGTTGATTCCATGTCTTAGTAATTGTGAATAGTGCTGAAATAAGCATGGATGTGCAGATGTCTTTCTGGCTTTGTGTTTTCCTATCCTCTGGGTAAATATCATGGAATGGGATCAGTGGGTCATACGGTGGTTCTATTGGTAGGTATCTGAGGAATCTCCATATTTTTCCAGAGTGGTCGTACTAATTTACATTCCCACCAACAGTGTAAAAAGGCTTTCCTTTTGCCTCATTGACACTTGTAGTTTTTGTTTGTTTTGTTTTTAATTCTAGCCATGTTTACTGTGGCTAAATGGTATTTCACTGTAGTTTTAATTTGCACTTGCCCTATTATAAGAGATGCTGGACACTTTTTCCATACGCCTCTTAGCCATTTGCATACCTTCCTTGGAGAATTGTCTAATCAGCTCATTTGACCACTTTTAAACTGGAAAATTCATTTTTTTACAGGTGAGTTGCTTGAGTTCCCTATATATTTTGGTTATCAATGCCTTGGCTGAGGCATATTTTGCAAATATTTTCTTCCATTTTGAGGATTTTTCAAAAAGTATTATCTTTTTAGTGGATATCTGTTTTTGCTTAGTCATATTATACAGCATTTTCTCAATAGTATCCATAAGTGAGATTATAGACAACAGGGCTATGGGTTGGTGCATGAGGAAGAGACCTTCCCTGCAGAGGATGTATTTTTGCTGCAGTGCTCTGAAATCTACTGTCACTTGATCCTTTTTCAACACTCCTCACAGGTAGCTTTGACTCCATCTCAGCTAGAAAGTTTACAAAGTTTATGAAGTATCAAGAAAAAGGAATTGGGGCCAGCAGATGACAAGGTGGTTAAGGGCACTGGATTATCACATGGCTGACCATGGTTTGAGTCCCAGATCTGGCAGCTTGCTTTCTCACTTTGTCTCTCTCTTTCACTCTGCCCTTCTCTGGTCAAATTAAAATAAATAAATAAATGAAATAATTCTTCAAAAAAAGGAATTAACTTTTTCTGAAGAATTATTTTATTTATCTTTATTTTATGTATGTATATATGTATGTATGTATTTTAATTTGACCAGAGAGGGACAGAGTGAGAGAGAGAGAGAGAGGATGCAAACTGTAGTTGGCCAATATGGGAGTTTAGCATCTTTAACAACCATGCCACCTGATGGCCCTGTAATTAACTTTTTAAAAAATTTCTCCTCTTATATATGTGATTTCAAAGACAAGGAAAGTATTGTCATACACAATCACCTTCAAAACAGATATCCTCAAGGTTTTCATTTTCTACATTTCGAACTAATATGGCCTATTTTTTTGTTCCTTTGTCATGACTATTGAATATATGTGGACTTGTTTTCATTGTTTAATTCCTTCCATTCTAAAACGTCCTTAGTTACTATCTGTAGGGAGGTGTAACCATTCAACATCAGTTCACTTGTCCTAAGCAGGTCTTAAAAATATGTTTCTGGCTATGTATGTTGAATTATATAGTAATGCATATGTTTTCATTGTAAAATATTTTAATAACAAAGAAATTTATAGAATAAAAAGTGAGGCCAGCACATGGCGTGGTAGTTAAGGCACTAGAACCCATGTGGCTGATTTCACGGTTCAAGTCCCAGACCCAGTGGCATGGAAAAGCACACCAGGTGCATGTGTGTGTGTGCCCAAAATCCTAAACAAAGGGAGAAGAAACAGAGGAGAGGGGATTGTGGTGTCACCACTCCCCATGGGAGTGCTTTCTTAGCTCTTCTCAGCTCCTCCCTCTCCCTCTCCCTCTCTCTCTCTCTCTCTCTCTCTCTCTCTCTCTCTCTCTCTTTCTGGTATGTGTATGTATCCTCTGGCAAACATTTAAAATAAATACATAAAGAATGAAATCTCTCTTCTTTCCTTACCTGCCATGTTTACTTTTCTCTCCAGACTCAAGGCTCTTGACGTTTGTTGTACACTTTTTGAGGCTCTATTCTTCTGTACTTACATGCACATACATGTACATCATGCATACTTTTGACAGAAATGGGATCTAACCTATGCATACATCACTGAGCCCATCTAGAAGTCGTGGGACAGATTTCTAGAAATAGGATTATTGTGTGAAAAGATGTGTTTGATTAGGTCCAGTTACAGTGGCACAAGTGGGATAGTGCCACTGCATGATGGCTGGGGCTGCATGGGAGGCCAGGATTCAGTTCTCATCCCAACCTAAACAGAAAAAGTATGATGGAGTATACCTATGGTCCTAGGTAACTGGAAGGCGGAGGTAGAAAGGGTCAAGACTGGTAAGATCCTGTCCAAACACTTATTTCTCTCTCTCCCTCCTGGTTGACAAAACAAAGGGAAGTTCCCATAATGCTTGGTCAGAAGTTGAGGAGTGGCAGCTGTCCAAGCTGCACAGGTACGTGCACCTCCCTGCTCCCCTATGCCGGCCTCAGCCAGGTCACCCGGCTGTAGAAAATGGTGAAGGAAACTACTTTCTATTATGTTTCGGGGTCTAACCCAATGCCACCCAGGAAGAAATGAAGAAGGTTTATAGGAAATTGACCTTGAAGTATTACCCTGGTAAGAATCCAAATGAAGGCAAGAAGTTTAAACAGATTTCTCAAACTTACAAAATTCTCTCTGATGCGCAGAAAAGGGAATTATATGACAAAGGAAGAGGCCAGGGAAGTAAAGAGGGTGGAGCGGGTGGTGGTTTGGGCTCCCCAATTCATGTGTAGTGTCAAGTCTCTTAGTGGGGCCAGTAAGTAACATTCACTGCTGGCATTTTAAATTCAGTAGTGCATGAGTGAAGGGTTATAATCATAATATGCTCATTACTTGCTATTGTTTTTGTTTTAATATTCATCTTTAATAGTGTTTTAAAAGTTAAATGAAGAATAAAGACAAATATAAAAGCTTGAAAAATAAGATTTACATGTTTAAAAATTGTTACAGATATTGTCTATTGCCTTACAGAAAAGCTATAATAATTAGTTTTCCCATCATGAAATTGACTGTTTTTTTTCATATCCCTTCCATCACCGAATATTATAAATTTGATTAATTCTTGTCATTTTGTTTGATTTGCATTCCCCCCTAATATTATTTAAGTTAAACATATTTTTTCATGTCTATTGGCCATTTATATTTTCTCTTTAAATTTACTTTTATATCTTTTGAGATTTTTATTAATTTACACAGTTCTTTTTATATACTGGAGATTAGTTATTTGTCTATGACACATGGTGCAAAAAATTATTCCCAAGCTGTCGCTCCATTTTCCACCTAAATTTATGATACTGAAAGTTTTTGTTTTATGCCATCAGTCTTCGCTATCTTTATTTTTTTCGTGCAATTTGTTTACTTGTTTATTGTTTGTTTAAGAGAAACAAATTCAACTGCATCAAGTAACTGATTCTGCAGAAAGTGTACCCAGCCTTAGTTACCTAGCTTTAAAGATTGACAGCAATGAAACAAAACCTTGATGTCCAGAAATCCCCAAATGGTGAAGGGATTGGTTACTTGAAAACGCTTGTCATTGAATATCTTGTTCAAGAGCTTGAGTTTATCACTCTTGCACCTTTTCCCCACTAGTATAGTTACCACATTTGAGTCCTTTGCTGACTAAAGATCGTGTAGGGTTATGCTGACCACGAGCTGTCAGAGTCCACAACTAAGGATACTTAGAGGAAGAACAGCTGGCATAGGAACATTTTGTGAGACACAGGGCAGTACTTTTCCCTTTCTTTTTAATATACATGTATATTTTACAGTAATTCTCATCTTGAAAATGCATGTAATTTTTGGACTGAAAATTGCATGCCTATTATTAATTGAAGATCTTAAAGAAATTACATTTCAGGCAATCCCAGTTTTCCTTTAGTAGCTGTTTTCCACTTCATTTTACCAAAAAAAAAAAAAAAAAAGTCATTTCTAGCTTAGGCCTTCCCAATCTTGTTTCCCCCAGAATAGCTAATTTCTTCGTGTATGCCTTGGGGACTTGGCCCAATTATTTCTCTTTCTATGTTCTTTCCATTGGCCAAGGCCAACTCAGACATGAGTGCTTACAACTAGGCAACATTATCTGGCTCATTGCTTCCTCATCTTGGTATCTTGAATATTTTTTACTAGGTGAGCCTGTGGCCTAGGTCTTTATGTTCAGTGAAATCTACATTCCTGAAGCTCTTCATTGTTAGTAATACTCAGCATTTTAACACTGTGTGCCTCTGTGTGTTGTTATGCTCTGTCATGGGTGTGGGTTTAACACCATTCCATAAGCAGAGAGGATGGTACACTTGTACACAAATGAACACAGAATTGCACTCTTCCCTCTTACATAATGAGGATGTACCAAAGGTAACAAACTTAGTAGAACTTTAACAAATCTTAGCTTCTGAACTGTTAAAAAAAAAAAAAATGCCAGGCTGCCTTGTCTTAAGTTTTCTCTTCCCATCTCTCTGCCTCCCATTAACTTTAGCAACTCAGGAAGCCCTTCATCAAGAAGTGTGCACCTAAACTAGACCTTTGGTCCTGAATGTTAATTAACTTTTCTTAACTCTGAAAAAATGCCTGAAGGTTCTCTTTCTGTCATGGAGCTAAGAGACCCCTGAGGTGGGAGTCAGTGTAAGGTCTCCAAAGATGGAAATTTATAATTGAGGCTAGTGAACTCATGCAAACACATTAGTTCAAGCTTCTTTTCCACCCTCCCTTCACCTGAAAGGTGCAGGCAAGTGAGACCGTAATGAAGGATGAAGCTGAATATTTAAAAGCTTGCATCACAGTTTCTGGGCAAGAATCCTAGGTTAGATTATTGTTATGCCTCAGTTTCTTTATTTTGTAAAATAATGATGAGGAGGGCAGTAAGGTGTTTAAAACAGTACGAGGCAGGAAATAAATGCCCAAATACACCAGTAGTAATCATAACAGTGGTGGTAATCACAGTCACCATCGTAATAGACCTCAGACTGAAGAGACAAGATAAACTCTTCCCATTAACAACAATTACTCATAGGTTACTTCCCCAGAAAATGAAAGCAGAATGTTAGTATATTCATTTCCTATTGTTGCGGTAACAAATTATCAACATTTTGGTGGCTTAAGACAAAGCAAGTGTATTATTTTACAGTGCTGTAGGTCAGAATTCCAAAATGGGTCTCAGTAGGCTTCAGGGAAGAATCTGATTCTTTATCTTTTGTCCTTCTGGAGGCCACCTGCGTTTTTGGCCATTGTCTCCCTTTTCCTTCTTCAAAGCTCTTCATCTCTCCAAAGCTGACCCTTGAAGATTTGCCTAGTCTCAGCTTAAAATTCACCTCTTCTGAACAGCATGGCCTGATCACTTTCTCCAAAGTAATACCATCCACATCTTCAGAGCATTCCAAGTCCTCATTGTGCTTATTGTCTTTACATCCTTTGTCCTTATCCTAAAGTGTTTTGCCATTTATTAATTTACTGGCTCATTGCCCATGCGTTCTGCTCCCAGCTTCCTCACACTCACTCTACAAACACTCAGTTGAGTAGTGATCAAATCTGCCTTATGTGTAGCTGTAGCCCTAGATGCCAGAGTGGTGTCAAACACGCAGTAGGGACTATATAAATATTTCCTGAACAAATATATATGGAATATGTAAACTGAGAGGGTGCGCTTATTTCACAAAGGACTTTTCACAAGAACAGTATCTAAAATAGTAAATAGATGCATTGAAATAGAATTTCTTGGGACCAGCAGTTGGCATAATGGCTATGTCGCTGGACTCCCATGTAGTTGACTGCAGTTCTAGTCCCAGACCCGGTGGCTTAAACTCACGCCGGGCGCGTGTGTGCGTGCCCAAGATCCTGAGAGGAGAATGGAAGAGAAGGGACTGCAGCGTGGCCATCCCCCTTGGGGGGTGATTTCTCACTTTCTGTCTCCCTGTCTCTCTCGGTCTTTCTGGCGAGCACATGTTCCCTATAGCAAAAACCTCTCCAAAAAAAAAAAAAAAAAATAGAATTTCTCTTACACTTTGTGCCTCAGTTCCCTCCACCGACTGTGAAAGGAGAGCTGGATTAGATGATGAATAAAGCTCTTCCTAGCAATTACAGTTTCATGATTATAATTCAAATCAAAAAGATTAAAGCTAATTTTCAAAAGGACAGTTTCTAAATAAAGTGGTGTCCACCTCTGTAATTTTAAAAAAAAATGACTCATTTTTGTCTGATTCACCCATAGTGGAAAGTATCTCTTAATTCTGTAGCTCTAAGTCTCTCTGTTACCAAAACTCTCACTGAGCCAGTAATAGTGGGCCTTGGATCAAGTATGGCTGTCAAGCCCGGCAAACAAATACAAATAAAGATTAAGTCAGAAAATTTGATTTTTCTTCACTTATCACCTATGGTACACCTAAGAATACTTCAGCGAGTGAATCCTTGGGTCAGTGAGGCTTTATTAGTCATTCCATCCATTTGCAGCTGAATCCATCCCTTTTAGTATTGTCTTCATTCAGATGACCCAGCCATACCAACCTCCCTGTTATTCTGCAAAAACACCATATGCTCCTCAGGTGATGTTTTGGTCTTGTTTTTTTGTTTGTTTGTTTGTTTTTTCTTTCTCCTCAGATGCTTTTCTGATAGCTTACTCCATCACCTCCTTCAGGCCTTCCTTCAATGTCATCTCCTCAGTGAGAGCCTGACCAGATACCAACTCCACACATACCCCCAATCACTCCCTCCCCATTTCCTGATGTGCTTAGTTCCTGTGCACCTACAACAAGACACACTACACATTCTACTTACTGATGTTGCCCACTGACTCTTTGGCCTATCCGAATGTAAGTTCCAGGAAGACTGGATTTTTGTTTTAATCCTTCATCCCTCAACAGGGGCTGGAGCACAGTAGGACATCAAGTATTAGCTGTGGAATGTAAGATGACTGCACAGTTGGGATTCCTGGTATCGCTGCCTCTGTGCTTCTCTGTAACTCTAGACAACTGAAAGCAGAAGCTGCTACTAGTTTTATTTCATTGGGTTAACCCTGAATTAGCATCTTTTCCCAACAGAACTAATCTCAAGTGTGTGACAGTGTACATAATGTAAGTTCCGGCGGCAGGCCTCCGTGACCACCCCACTGTCTACAGTTCCCATCATGCTCCCTGAGCACCCACCAGGAAACTCCTCACAGGTCCCTAAACACACCTTACATTTCCCCATTCCATGACTTTGCATGAGTGGCTCACTCTTCTGGGAATGCCTTCTCTCATCTGATGAATAAAAAACATCTCTAAAAGTTTCTATTTGGTTTGGTGAAAGAGGAGGTAGCTTTTCCTTCATCTATGTTCCTGCTTAGACTTCTTTTTTATAAGCCACATGCTCTTGTGCTTCCATGACTTTGCTTATGGAGTCCCATCTGACGACACTCTCTTGCTCTTTCTCTACCTGGCTAACTTCTCCTCAAGACTCACGCAGGTGGGGGGCCAGCAAGTGTCATGGTGGTTGGTGGCACTGGGCTCCCACATGGCCAACCATGGTTTGAGTCCCAGGCCTGGCAGTTTGCTTTCTCTCTCTTTTGCACTGTCCCTCTCAGGTCAAATTAAAAATAAATAAATAAAGTTAAGTAAAATAATTATTAAAAAAAAAAAAAGACTCATGTAGGTGTAACCATTCTTAGGAAGCCTATTCTATTGGGTTGTTGGAAAAGTCATGATGCATTTTTCTTTGTTTTTCTATGCAAAAATGCATCATGACTTTTTCGATGACCCCATAAAACCCTACCCCAAGAAAAGTTTCCTCTGGATACAGACCTGCACCAAAACACTTACTGCATTTAATTCAAAAAGTCCTTTGTGTGTCTAAAACTCATAGGAGGTAGGATTCCCTTTTTCTTTATATTTGTATTCTTACCACAATCACTAAATAGTAATTGACCCAAATTATATACATCTATGACAGCAATCAACAGACTCTATTTTAATTACTTGTAAAATGTCTCCCATTACATCCTAGTAGAATCTGAGACCTTTAGGGAAAGAGACTATGATTTATAATTTTATATCCCTGACTTCTGACAGTAGGAGATCATTCTTCTGAGGGAGTAGATGGCAGGCTTCAGATTTCCTGGGACAGTGATTCACACAAAGGTGTTGTCATAACCATAAATGATTACCATGTATCTGATCATATGTTATTAGGAAATATTTTATGTGTAAAAAGAAAAATTCCCCATGAAGTCTGAAGTAATTTGGAAATATAATGTGAGAGAGAGGGAGAGAGAACTGTCCTAATCACTCTGCCTTTCAGTTCCAATGGTGACCATAAATGTTACGACTTAGAAAATGGTTTTCAAAAGGGCATACCTCAGTGGTCACTATGACTGCGTTATGGAACTAAACAGGAATGAAAATTTGGCATTAGAAACTAAGGGCTCTTGAGTAGGTGGTTCATAGAACAGAAATGGACAGCCTACTTCAAGCTCTGAAAGAAACTGTCTGAATTCACATTCTAAGGGAGTAATTGCCTGCCCGTTGGGTATAGAAACTTCAAGTAAGAAGTAATTACAGAGGACCAGCCACAGTAGCACAGCAAAAATGTAAGGAACTCCTGGAGGCTGACACCACAGGGAAAGGTCCTAGGTTCACTTCCCAAGGTCTCCCTGAGCACACCAAGCACATGTCTGCCCTTTATCTGGGTGGGCTGAGGCTGAAGGTTGGTCATAACGTAAAGACACCCTACTGAGCGTGTCTATCTATCTACCTCTCTGGCCCACTATTGTGGAAGAAACAAATGAATATTTTTTGAATTATTTTATTTAATATTATTATTATCATTATTTTTAATCTGACCAGAGAGAGAGAGAGAGAGAGAGAAAGTGAGAGAGCAAGCAGCCAGGTCCAGGACTCAAACTGTGGTCAGTCATGTGGGAATTCAGTGCATTAATCACCATGCCACCTGCCAGCCCCAATGAATTCATTTTTTTAAAAGTACTTACAGAAATAATAATCACACACATATATATACTCATAGATCTCATAGAACTTTCTGGGCATTCAGAAAATTAATTAGCTCCGTAACAATCACCAATAGTTTTCTAAGTAAAACCATTAGCAAGTAGTAACATTCACCTTAGATATCAGAAATAATGGATCATCAGAAGAGTCATGACATTATTTTACAGTCCGAGACTCGAACTGTAGTCAGTTATGTGGGAGTTCAGTTATGTAAAAATGCATAATTAATTTTCCCATGACCCAACAGTAACTTTTTTTTTTTTCTGGAGAGGTTTTTGCTATAGGGTGTGTGCGCTCGCCAGAAAGACAGAGAGAGACAGAGAGACAGGAAGTGAGAAATCACCCCCCAGGGGGGATGGACACACCGCAATCCCTTCTCCTCCATTCTCCTCTCAAGATCTTGGGCACGCACGCACACATGCCCGGCATGAGTTTAAGCCACTGGGTCTGGGACTCTAACCGCAGTCGACTACATGGAAGTCTAGTGACATAGCCCTTACTCCAACTGCTGGTCCCATAACTTTTTAACCATAAAAACAAGAGGAAAAATGTAAAACCAGATTACATTTGGAGAAGAGATTATCAGTTCATAGTTTTAATTGTTTCTGAGACATGGACCCCTTTTGAGGATCCAGTCAAAGTAATCGACCACTTCTTGCCTGAAAGACATTCACCATGCCATATTTTCTGTAATGGTGATTTGGAGCATGAAAAAAGTCTGTCATCGCCTTCAACAGCTATCAAAATACAAGATCTAGTGGCCAATACAATATCAAGGCTCCAAAATTGTCCTTCCATTTCAGAGGATTCATAGATTCCTTAAAGCCCCCAATGCACCCTGGATCTGAATGGTTCCAGACTTTACTAGAATAAAGACCAGAATTTTTCATAAGGCCTGAAAAATGGGTGATATCTGATTCACTGCGTTTTGTCTCCTCCTCACTGTCTCTGGTCTGTAATTTCTAGGGAACAATACCCTCGTTCTAATGTTGCCCCGTCACCGAGGATCTCTTCCTTTCACTCCCTTTCCTACTTCCCTTCAGCTGGCTAATTCTTTCCTGTTCTTTGGATTTCAGATTAATCATCCTCCACTCTGGCTTGTGCTTGACCAATCATTCTTTAATGTCCTACAGCATTAGCTACCATTATAAATCAACATATGGGATTATTTCAATCATGGTTGCTTCCCTCACATGACAATAAGGTCCAGGGGGAAAAAGTACATCTGTTTTACTCAGCCTTTCATCCCAGGATCTAACTCCATGGTAGTCACACGATTGGTTCTGAATAAATAAAAGCTGAATAAACAAAAGGATTGAAAACTATAAAGTATAGATAATGATACACAAACACACAGATTTATTTTCAATGACCAGCAGTTCTAATACTGTTATTTCAGGTTTCCTAACACTTTGAAAACTCACACTTCCATCAAGCTGTTCGGCTAGCTTTAATTTCACAAGGAAAAAGATACAAAAGGCAGATCTAGAGGGAAAGAATTGCAGACTGTATGTCTTCTCCTGGAAATAAAGGAAAGGGATATTTTCTTAGCTACTGTGAATTGTACAGTAACTGCCTCCTATTTTTACATGTAATTTATTATTATTATATTATTATTTTAGAGAGATTTTTGCTATACGGTATGTGTGCTTGCCAGAGAGACAGCCAGAGAAAAAATGAGAAATAACCCTCCAGGGGTGTGGCCACACTACAATCCTTTCTCGTCCATTCTCCTCTCGGGATCTTGGGCATGCACATACACACACGTGCAATGTGAGTTTTAAGCCACCGGGTCCAGGATGCGAACCATGGTCGACAATATGGGAGTCCACCGATGTAACCATTATGCCATCTCCTGGTCCAAGAGAAAGTGAGCTGCCAGGTCCGAGACTCGAACCGTAGTCAGTTATGTGGGAGTACAGTGTCTTTAACCATCATGCCACCCGCCAACCCCCTATTATTATTATTACCATCATTTTGCTATAGGGAGTATACACTCGCTGGAGACAGAGAGAGACGGAAAGTAAGAGGGCACCTTCCAGGGGGAATGGCCATGTCACAATCCCTTCTCCTTTTTCTCCATTCTCCTCTCGGGATGCTGGGCATGCACATGCATGTTCAGTGTGTTTTTCAAGCCATTGTGTCTGGGAATTAAATCAAGCAGTTGGCCAAGTAAGATCCAGCTGCCTTGACCACCACACCACCGGCTAGACCCAATAATTTATTATTTCAATTTAAAGTAAGTAATTTTTGTGGATATATGGCAGATTCTATAGTTCAGCTATTTAAATCCAGTGACTATTAGAAGGACGCAACATGTCAGGTAGATAGAAGAACTAAATTCAGAAGATCTGTTGTACTAATGGCGACAATAGTTAACAACAATGGATTATTATTTTAAGTTATTATACTTAAAAATCGCTTGGATTTTTTTTTTTCCCAAAGCTACTTCTGATTGGGCGGAGTGGCTCAATGCTCGTGACCTTAGAGATACTAAACTGTTGGGAGGCCTGACCCTTTACTCTCTGTGCTTCAGCCACTCCAGTGACTCTTTTTTAAAATTTTATTTATTTATTTGTTTGTTTTGAGAGGTTTTTGCTACAGGCCACATGCACTCGCCAGAAAGACACAGAGAGAAAGAAAGCGAGAAATCACCACCCAGGGGCGATGGCCACACTACAATCCCTTCTCCTCCTCCTCCTCTCAGGATCTTGGGCACACACGCACACGCACACAGCGTGAGTTTAAGTCACCAGGTCCAGGACTTGAACCGCGGTCCACTACGTGGGAGTCCAGCAACATAGCCGTTATGCCAACTTCTGGTCCCGACTCCAATGACTCTTAAACTTTCCAATTCTGCAAGAGCACTGGATGATAAAGAATTATAGAGAAGCGTCTGCAGGAGGCTCAGATGTACAAGCAAGAAGGGAACCAATGCTACCAGGAAGGGAAGTACTGAGATGCTGTGAGCAGGTACCTTCGAGCTCGGATTCAGCTGCAGGGTCTGGATCTAAGTCTGCCCTCCCCAATACCTAACCTAGGATCTAAGGGCCCGGCTCTCACCCCTGAGCAGGAAAACCTACGGCACACCACCCAGACAGACTGCTGCAACAATCTAGAGGCCTGTCTCCTTCAGGTGAACTACCGAGTGGAAGAATACAGTCAGAAAGTCCTGGAATGGCAGCCTGATAATGCCAAAGCCTTGTACCAAGCTGGAGCAACCTTTCTCCATCTGCAGGGCTATGACCAGGCTCAGCATTACCTCCTGGCTGCCGTCGATAGGCAGCCTAAAGATGCCAATGTCCGGAGGTACCTCCAGCTGACACAGTCGGAACTCGGCAGCTACCATAGGAAAGAGAAGCAGCTCTATCTGGGCATGTCTGGCTGACAAAGAAGAAAAATGCTCCTCTGTTTGAATTTAGGTGGACTATGAAAGACCTATCACGGGGAAACCTGAGCCTAGGCAAGTGAAATGAACCCCATACCTCTGACCCAGGTGGATTTTTGTTTTGGTTCTAGTTTTGTACAAACTATTTGCTACGTACACTTTTTTATTTGCCTATCCATCTGTATATTTGTATAGCTTTTGATACATGTTATTGGGGATTTTTGCCTGGAGAAATACACTCAAAAAACATTCATTAAGAAAACAAAATTGCTTGGGATCAGCAGATGGTCCCAATGTGCATAACGGTTATGTCGCTGGATTCCCGCGTAGTTGACCGAGGTTCAAGTCCTGAACCCAGTGGTTTAAAACTCATGCCAGACATGTGTGCATGCATGTCCAAAATCCTGAGAGGAGAATGGAAGTGTTGGGACTGCAGTATGGCCATCCTTCCTAGAGGGTGATTTCTATCTCTCTGTCTCTGTGGCAAGTGCATGTGTCCTATAGCAAAAATCTCTCTTAAAAAAATAAATAATTGCTAAGAGTAGATTGTAAATATTCTCCTCACAAAAAAACGATAAGTATGTGAGGTAAAGGATATATCAATTAGCTTGATTTAGTTATATATATCAAAACATCATTTTGTACACCATAAACCTATATTAATTTTCTTTGTGCTCATGAGAGACAGCATGTTCATGAGAGAGCTCGTCGAGACCCTGGGATATCCCAGTATGCACCCAGTGTACTCCCAGTCAGACCAGACGATCTTGACCTGTAGTTGGTCGTGTGGCTTCCATCACTCAGTCTAGCCTGCCACTGACCACGCCACAGGTTGGGCCAAGATAGGTCATTTTTATTTGTCGATTAACAAGTAAAATAATACTAATAACAATAATAGACCGCATGACCATATACTGTCATTTCCATTGGCAACCGTATCATGGAATATGGTGGCTTCTAGAAGGGCATTTAATAAGATGTAATAATCCCAGGACTGCATCCCCCTGCATACCGCTTACCATCCTATCAAACTCCAGCAGGCAATGCAGTCAGAGCTAATTGAGCAAATGACTCTAATGCTACCAAACGCTCTTGTATTATGAATAAATATCCTTAGACAAGGATAGAATATTGGTTATTCCAAAATTTTTGACTGAAGGGAACTGGATTCTAAGGAGTTTCTTAGGTGGCATAGGGGAGGTTGCTGCTCCTTGGCTGGTCTACAGGTTACCAAAGCAAATAGCATGTTGAAATAAATTCGTAGATTAACACGAACTTTGTGTTCTGGCTTTCTGAATCTCTTTTCTTCCATTTTTTTTCCCTAGTGGATTAATAATTGATATAGTTAGACAAAACACATCAAATTCAGAATGCAAATGAACAACCTGAGATGAAGAAACGGAAAAATGGAGACAGGAGACCGTTTACTGAAATGGTTTTATCTTAATTTCTGAAAAATGGTCCCTGGTGCAGTACAGAAGAATGATCTAATCAATAGAATGGTGTATATCACCTCATCACCCACCTAAATATTCTATCAGCAATCATTTACGAATAAATCTGTGAGCTTGGTAATCATGATGCCAATTCCTTATATCTGATATTTCTGGGTATGGAAAAATATCATTTAGGACTTGCAAAATGAGAATTTTATTTTCAATATTCCATACCAATGGGCCTATTTTTCTACCTCTACTTTCCCTTTCTAGGTCACACACTGGGAATAGTGCTTACCTGGGAGACACCAGATTTTTAGACACCTCCACAGACAGCAATCCCCTCTTGTGCACAATAAGACTCTGATTGGCATAGCAGGAGAAGGACTCCATGCCAGTGGCCTCATTTCCTTTCTTCTGGCCTTTTGCAAATCACTTAACATTGCTGCTTGACGTGCTGGGTTTGTACAATATCACAAATGAAAATATTATATTTGCAAAGTGTGGCATACACTATCATTTCATTGTTGTTTTAATTACTGTGCTCTCCACTTTGAGCTCTTTACATAATGGTGCACCTGCCTAATTTCTAGCATGGAGAGCCAGGCTTCTATCTTTTTTTTTAACTTTCTTTTTAACAATATGTGACCCATGACCGAATGATCTACTTGCAACAACTAGATTTTCAGGAAATGGTGAGTGCCTTGGAGGATAAAAAGGTACAAAACTACGGGGGGTTAAATATCTGCTCTAACACTGACTATAGTTAGTCCATACAATTTCCTGTGTTTGGACCAATTAGATACATCATGTAGTTAGATCAGAACAAAGGAGAGAGAACAGAAGTGGGGAGCAGCCTTTGATTCAGCAGGGCTTCTCGAGGAAGTGCCACCCCACTGTGCTGATGACAAGGGCACCACTTTAGGAACTTTTGTACTGGTTTCGAGGTGCAAGAGATGCCCAATAGTCATTAGAGTGAGGGTTGACAAAGATTGCAATCAACCAGTCACAAACAAAAATAAATGGGCTACCCTAGGGCAGAAGATGAATAAATTTTTTAAAGAAAGTATATCTTATTTTGGCTGGAAAAATTCAAATTGACTGGTCTGATTCAGAGAACTGACTGGCTAGGTGATCCTCCGTTTTAGGGCTTGCAAACGGTGCATGCTTTTGTGGTGTCTGTGTAGGTCCAAGGGTCTGAGGAGGTTGGAGAAAATGACTGAGGACTTGTTTTTGTTTTTGATCTGGGTTAGGTAGATACAATTTTTTTTTTTAATAAACACATACCTGGTTTTGCAGTTATATCAAAAACGTAGCTACGGTACTTGTTTTGTCCATGATTCTACTTAATTTATTGGAATCACACACTGTTAACTGAGTATCTCTTTTCTCACTCTTGGAATGTTAGTTATCTTTAAATATGAGAACGATGTGTTGGTAAGCTGGATCCCAAGAAGAAAAAAAGGTCTTTTTTGTGCCACTTGCTGATTCTTGTTGTGCAACTACTCCCACCACAGCCAATTTCAAGTCACGGAATTAGCAGTCCAGAAGAAACGCACAAAATCAACTGTCCTAAGCTAATGGGAGCCAGCTCCAGCATACCATGAGCAGGAGAAATGATTACAGCAACAAAAACAAAGTACCATCTACACAGTGTCTCAGAGTTCGCAGAGCACTTCACTCATACATAAGCTCATTTAGGTCTCACAGCTTTTTTGAGTAAGTGAGTATCCTTGAAACTCGAGTTGAAAAGGTTAAATAGCTATGCTAATTATGAATTAACAGAGCTGGGACATACCCCTTATTATGTGAAACCAAATTTTGTAACAACTTAGGTATTTCCAAATTATGCCCTTAAAATTACAAATTGGAAAAATATTTATACTTTTGGATTAAACCAGTAGAAACAGTTATTTACATTTTATAATATTTAACTTCTGAAATATTTTTGCATTATTATTTTAATTGAACTTTTAAAAACTATGGGGCAATAAGCAAAGAAGAGATTATTACATCCATTTCTGAGATCCAAATTCTGAAGTTCAAACAGGTTAAATGACTTGGGGAAAAGCTCAGTGCAAACAGCACTATTATGTGATGTTGATGAAATAACCTTTTTTTTTTTTTTTTTTTTGAGACAGGGAGAAATAAAAAGACAGACCAGAACCGGTATTATTCATCAGGGTCATCAGAGTGGGGACCCAGTGGAAGTCCTTAGCTGTGAAAAAACAAAACAAAACAAAACAAAACAAACAAACAAAAAACAAAAACAGAGAGAAACAGAGGTCCCAGCTTCTCGGACAGGGCTGCCACGTTGGCTCAACACATACCTGCACATTCGAAACATGTGGGAAGACTTAAAATCTTAGTCCTGGGACCAGAAGATGGCATACTGGTTATGTTGCTGGACTCCCATGTAGTCTATCGCAGTTCGAGTCCTGGACCCAGCGGCTTAAAACTCATGTGAGGCAAGTGTGCATGCATGCCCAAAATTCCAAGAGAAGAATGGAGGAGAAGAAACTGCATCATGGCCATCCTCCCTGGAGGGTGGGGGGTGGGATTATTTCTTGCTTTCTATCTCTCTGGTGAGCACATGCACCATATAGCAAAAATTTCTCTCAAAAAAGAAAAAAAAGAAAGAAAGAAAGAAAATCTCAGTCCCGAACCAAACACAAGACCAATTCAATCAGGACATCTTGGAGTGAGAAACAGACAACAGCATTTTTTAAAGCTACCTCAGTTGATTTACAAGGATACGTTAATATAAACACAGAGGAAAATCTGCTTATTCTTTCACTCATTTATTGGATTCACACACTCAACCATACGTCCATTCATACAGCTAATAATAGTTATAAACCTACTAGTGCTTAATAGTGAAAGCACTATTTTGGATGTTGAGATCACAATATAGTCAGAGAAGGGATCCCATCCACTCACCACACCCAAATGAGTTTACTCTAGAAGAAGTTTACTCATCAGCAAAAGGAATCATACATTTTGGAAGTTAGAAGAAGAATGTAAAGAAGAATGTAATAAAGGATTAAAAACTCTAGCAGTTGGGAACCAGCAGTTAGCGTAATGGCTATGTCGCTGGACTCCCACATAGTCAACCGCGGTTCGCGTCCCGGACCCGGTGGCTTAAAACTCACACTGGGCGCATGTGCGTGCGTGCCCAAGATCCCGAGAGGAGAATGGAGGAGAAGGGATTGCGGCGTGGCCATGCCCCTGGGGGGTGATTTCTCACTTTCTGTCTCTATGTCTCTCACTGTCTGTCTGGCGAGCGTACATGCCCTATAGCAAAAACCTCTCCAAAAAAAAAAAAAAAAAAAAACTCTAGCAGTAAGATTCTGGATCTCTCCAGGTTTGGCTCAAGGTTAGTGCCTTGTAAACTTTTAGTGGAAGTTTCTTTCAAATAGGATCAGGATCCTGTTACTCATAAGGATATTTCTATTCTACATATATACTTAAGTATAGGGCTTTGGTACTTTGGGGTTTACACAGTCACCCTAATCTATGTACTGGAGAGACTTACAAATTGTTCTTTGTAAATCATTTTTAAGTTAACATTGACTACTGCTTTCCTATTAGCTCAAATTATCATTTATCTTCATTACAAATGATCTTTAATTGGAAGTGGCTCCTAACAAATTTAGTTGCAAATGTCTCTCTGGGCCCTCTATTAAATACCAATCAATAAAAAACAAACCAACCAAAAGATTTAAAAAAAAATCCTGGTAAATGCATAAAAGAAGTTAATTATTATTTCAAGTTAATTTCTACCAAGAGACAGAGACTTTCCTAATTCTCTGACTCCTAAGTCAACCATTTGAAAAGATGACCTTATGAATATAATAAATCTGTATTTATTCATATGACCAAGAAGCAAATTATAATGACCACATGGAGAAAAGTGGCCTCATTCCCTGACCCTGCATTCTTCCAAGTTCTCACTGAATCACTTGGCATGTTTAGAATGTTCCTATTCCCCACATATAAGGGGCCTAGGACTTGTTCCTCCTCCTCTCTGAGAGCATAGCCCTCCATATTGACAGCCCACACTGCTGCCACTCTGCTTGCACTCTGACTAGACTTCACAGTCTAATAAGCCTCGATATTTCAGAGCGAAGCCCAGCACACATATCTGACTTGTTGCCCCCAAGGCCATCAATAAATAAATAAATTGTTTATTTAAAATTTAATGTAAAATATGTCCCCACACTGTAGAAAATGTCCTTGGTTGGGACCAGCAGTAGGCATAATGGCTATGTTGCTGGACTCCCATGTAGTTAACGGCAATTCGAGTCCTGGACCCAGTGGCTTAAACTCAAACCAGGCATGTGTGCGGGTGTGCCCAAGATCCCAAGAATGGAGGAGAAGGGATTGTGGCACGTCCATACCCCGGGGGGCGATTTCTTGCTTTCTGTCTCTCTGTCCTTCTGGCGAGCGCATGTACCCTACAGCAAAAACAAAATAAAACCAAACAAAACAACAGTCCTTGGTCACTAAATGCTCAGATGTTCTTTATTAACCATCAGAAACTCATTGTATTTAAGAAAATAAAGTGTAAGGATGGGAGGATCCCCAGTTTGGTTGCTATTGCAGAGGCTTCTACAAGGCTGAAATGACATTGAACTGCCAAGAGGTGCCATCTTGGATTTTCTTAATGTGGAGGCTATTCACCAAAGCCATCTGGGTTTTACAGATGCTTATTATCAAATGTGAGGATTTGTCTTTCCTTTTCCTTCTATCTTCCCCCCATATTTTTCTTTTAGCCATTTGATGTCATTAAAAGTAGGGATGGGGAACCAGCAGTTAGCGTAATGGCTTTGTCGCTGGACTCCCATGTAGTCAACCGCGGTTCGCATCCCGGACCCAGTGACTTAAAACTCACGCCGGGCGCGTGTGCATGCGTGCCCGCCCAAGATCCCAAGAGGAGAATGGAGGAGAAGGGATTGCGGCATGACCATGCCCCCTGGGGGGTGATTTCTCGCTTTTTGTCTCTATGTCTCTGTCTGTCTGGCGAGCGCACACGCCCTATAGTGAAAATCTCTCCAAAAAAAAAAAAAAAAATAGGTATGAAAATTAGATGCGACCCAAATTAAGTACATATTTCCATGCAGCCAAGGAAGCAATCTGAATGGCAAAATAGAGAACCCTAATAATCTTCTTCAATCTTGCAGTCCTGGAGTGTTTAGAAAAACTGCACATTTAGGAAGAACGTAAATTATTTCCCTGCTTTCTAGATAAGAATATTGAGAAAGACAAGCTTGTCCGAAATCACCTAGCCAGTGAAAAGGAGATCCAGCAAGCAAATTCAAGTCTCCCAATTTCACATGCTTTATCTTTTTGACTATACTACATTCTGTGCATTCTATGCAGGCATACCCTCTCTCCCACTCCTCCCCTCAACTATGGATAATGGAGAAACAGCTGTAATTGAAGACAGTAAGTGCCCCATCAGAGAGTGCTTCAGGGTGACAGCTTTCAGAGTGTCAGGATCAGTGATCTGTTGGCTCCATTGCTTGATGTAATGGCTGTGAATGAGCTCGGCTTATTGTCATATCTATTACTGCGAGTAATTAAAGCTGAAGCTCTTTCTCTTTCAATTATAGCACTGGGCTGGTTTAATTTCAAATGCAACGAGAACAGGTACACATGCAGGCCAAAAGAAAGGAGGGAGAGAGGATATTATGTGATTATCAGGGCAGTACCGAATAAAGCTTCATCCAGAAGACATATGGAAGGAAATTTAGGCACTAAAAAGATGTAAGAATGAGAAAACGAATGCATTATTTGTTATAAACCAGCCAGAAAACATGCCATTAATGTTCATCCATTACACAACTGCTTATAAAAATTAAATGGACACCCCATAGAAGAACTGATTGATTTCTTAAGTAAACTGTGGTCCAATTTGGTTCAAGTACTTCTACTTCACAGAAATGCATTTGACTACCCCACACCATGGAGTCGCCAGTTTCTTCCTCTAGTATACCCATTTCCTGTCTTAAGAGGATTAAAAGCAAGATAGTCTCATAATAAAGAGAATGGCCATACTGGTTGAATAATTTAATGTTTGTATAAGGGAATTCCAAAGCTATTATTTCATTCAGTGCATCTACTTTCAGAAAAACATACTCTGAAATCAAGTAGAGTCTGCGAATTTCTCTTTTGCATGACTGTTGACAAATACTTATAAGAGAGAAGAAGAGGGGAAAGGTAAGAGAGAAAGATAGAGAGATGAAGAGAGAGAAAAGAGAAGGTAGAAGACCTTGTGTCTTTGTGTCTGTGTTGGAGTTTAAAGAATGCTCAGGGCACAATCTGGTGTCACTGGAGAAAGCAGACTGGCTAGCTAGTGTGGAGTCTTTTAAGATGACTCGGTGTCACCTAATACATCTACACAGCATGATGCATTCACTATGGTACATGGTCTTTGGCAAGGATCAAATGATGTATTATGACGTATGACAGTACTTTGAAAAACATGAAGAGTTACATAAGCATGAGGCTTTATTGTAGGAAATAAATGTCTCAAGGGACAAGGAAAGCTGTAAAAAATAGAAAGGATCAGAGGATAAAATACTTTTTCCTGAGCCCTCTTCTCTTCCCTCTCAAGATCTTTCCCTGAAACCATGCCCTTTAACACACCAGAAAGAAAAGCATCTGTCTACTTCCCTTCCTCCTGCGGCTTCTCCTTGAATATCCCAATTTAGAAAAGATTACAGAAGGGATTGTTAAAAGAATATATATTGATAGAAATAATTAGGGCGGTGATTAAAAGTACTAATCAACACATAATACACTGTACTTAAAATAGTAATAATAGGTCAGCTGGTGATATGGTGGTTACAAAGCTGAAATCCCACATGGTGAACTTTGTAGTTCTAGTCCTGGACCCAGAGGATTGAAAAATACACTGGTTGCATGTGCATGAGTGCTCAAAATCACAAGAGAAAAATGGAAGAGAAGGGATTGCACTGTGGCCATCCCCTCAGGAGATGATTTGTCACCCTGCTCCCCCATACTCTCTCCAGTGAGCACACATGCCCTGTATAAAAAAAAAAAAATCTAAATAACAATAACAATAATAATAATGCTATCTAGTGATCTAGTAGATATATAATCTGATAGTGCTCTCTGCTGTAGTAGGAAAAAAAAAAAACAACCCTGTGGGTTCTATTCCTACATCTTAGATCGCCTTTGCCAATTCTTAGTGAGCTTCAGGTTTTGTTTCCTTTTCTTCTTCTTCTTTTTAATCTGGATACAGATTGCACTGGACAAGTACCTTTCTATAAGCCCTCTGCCCCCAACCTGGTATGCCATGAGCTAAATATGCCACTTTAAGAGGAGCCAGAATAGGGAACTCATTTCCAGAGGCAAACTTCGTAAGTGAAATTTCTATTCATGTTGCATTTTGAAGGTCATGAGCAATGGGATGCTGCAGAGTAGTGCCTGGCCAACAGAACGTAAATATAAGGGGGAGAAAATGTTTGACCCGTTATCCCCATATCTTACTCAGGGAGGGACTATCTGTTGTTCAGTGAAAGGTGTCAGTAAGTCACATGGAGTAGACAAGGAGAACATGGTTCACAGATGTGCCAAAAACCAGGGCAACCAAAACTGTTTGGCAGGAGGAACAGGGACAGCTCCAGTTCTGTAACTGAACAGTTGAGAAGGTATGTGGAGAAAGCAGGTTAGTGTCATTTTAGGAACACATGGGGGAAACAGGCAATGGATGTGTGCTGGTTTTGGGGTAGTTGAAGGAAATTTTTAAAATGGGAATGCCTAATGTTCTGCTAGAAGATACCAGCATTTTTGCCATGTAAATTTTTTTTCCTATCCCTAAAATATTCAGTACAGTGTGCTGTTCTCATGTTTTGAATATGTCTGATTGTCAGTGCTTTTGAGTGTTTATTTGCAGAAAGCATGGGAGGGATTCGAACTCAAATTTGGATACAAATGTGAAGGACAGATAAACTTTGAGAATATAAGCTACTAGGAGGTTCATAAATCTTTTTGAAAGTATTTTAGACTTTCAGAGAGTGTGGAACAGAAAGAACATCTGATCCTACAAAGCCAGGAAATATCCATTGATCGCTTATTTAAATCCATTCTTATGAGTGGAGGGTATGAAAAGACTAAACTGGATTTTAAGACAACTATGTGAGACTTCTGTTGTGTAAGTTATGTCAGGGATCAGCAAACTATAATCTTGGGACAAATCCAGCCTACCATTTGATTTTGAAAATAAAGCTTTATTGGAACAAGGCTATGTTCACTCGTTGGTATCATCTATGGCTGCTTTCTTTCTTTTTTTTTTTATAATTTTTTTCCTTTTATTATTTTTCCATTTCATATTCTTCCATACATTCAATCACATTATTATTTGTCTTACAAAATGGATATTTAAACTGGTGAACATTTCTCCCTAGTACTGTTGATAAAACGACGAAATATCTTCAACAGGTAATACCACACCTCTTTGTGCAATTAATGCTTGGCCTCCCTGTCCCTCCCCCAAATGTCCTTCCTCAGACCCTCCTCTTTCACACACACTAGATCTGGTATTTACATCTATATACAGCGTTTCTATATCCTTTAGACAATTAGTTTCAGTCATAGAGTGCAGACACTTGGTATATATTAAGTGGGGACAGGACAGGTGGTTAGTGGTGACAGAGACTATAACATCCCCAAAGCCTATCTGGTCTTTTACAGAAAATGTCTGTTGCCCCTGAGATAGTAAGAAATCACCCCCCCCCCCCCAGGGGAAAGGGCCACACCGCAATCCCTTCTCCTCCATTCTCCTCTCGGGATCTTGGGCACGCATGCACATGTGCCTGGCATGAGTTTAAGCCACGGGTCCGGGATTCGAACCACAGTTGACTACATGGGAGTCCAGCGACATAGCCACTATGCTAACTGCTGGTTTCAGGAAAATGCTTTTTGACAGCCTGACTCAGAATCTCAGAAAAGTAAGTCTCCTTCTTCTAAGAAGTAACAACACACTGTTTAATATTTGCAAGAATTGGCCTACTCCTATTCACTGGCCCCCTCATAGACCATTATCTTGACAGATCTTTTTAAAATAAGACAACACAATCTGGCGATTGGAAGAAAATTTCAAACTGGACCCTCTAACCATTGGGTGTCCCCCCATCTGTGCGTGGAACACAGAGCACCTTCTCTCGACTTGGCGCCATGCTAGGAAATGAGAGCCTGGAGATCAGTAAGATACTGCCTGCCTTCAGAGGGCTCATAAAGGGAGGGAGACAGGCCCTGGGTCACTGGAATGCAGTGCAGTGGTCACAGCGTAGAGGTCTGTACAAGGTATATCTATCTGCTCGAAACATTTCCTAAAAGTTAGTGCTCCAATGCTGGGGAGCAGCGTGTGGCTGATTAAGCTGGACTGAAACACCCCATAGTTGTGGACAACATTATGGCCAATCTTATTCAAATATGGCACATCTGCATGAAACAGGAAAGATAGTACTGACCACATCTTCAGTACTTTAAAATGAAAGCAATAAATGAGTTTTAAATAACTATTTTTAGCACTTAACACAAAAACTAAAACATAATAACAGCTAAATCAGTATTTGTTGAAGGCATACATAGAAAAAGAAAAAAAAAACTACTAAAGACTTTACTGCTTACATGTAGATAATAAATATGAGCAGTTGATGGAAATTAATCATTTAAAACAAAACATCTGAACAGGAAGACCTTTAGCCAACCCTGGTCGGGATGGCTGGATCCCACATGGCTGACTGCAGGTTGCAGTCCCAGATACGGAAGTCTGAAAAACATGTGGGCACATGTGTGCGCATGCCCAAATCTCCAAAAAAGGAAGCCGTGAAGGAGAAGGGATTTCAGTGTGACCAGGGGAACTTGGGTGTTCTTTTTTTGGACTTGGTTCTTTTTCTGCAACACTGTTAGTCTCTCCACTGTGTGCTATGTAGCCCTAGCACTCCAAGATGGTGATGGGCATGGATAAAAGCAGTTGCCTAACATTTTGTTTGAAAAACGACACCAAGATGGGGGAACCAGCAGTTAGCGTAATGGCTATGTCGCTGGACTCCCACGTAGTCCACCGTGGTTCGCGTCCCAGACCCGGTGGCTTAAAACTCACGCAGGGTGCGTGTGCATGCATGCCCAAGATCCCGGGAGGAGAATGGAGGAGAAGGGATTGCGGCGTGACCATCCCCCCTGGGGGGTGATTTCTCGCTTTCTGTCTCTATGTCTCTGTCTGTCTGGCGAGCGCACGCGCCCTATAGCGAAAATCTCTCCAAAAAAACAAACAAACAAACAAAAAAAACGACAGCAAGCCAAAACATTTGGAAACAATATATTGTACCATACTTTGTCCTTGGTTGAAAACATAAACCAGATTTTCTCAGTGGTAGCTATAATCTGAAGGCTTTTTATGTGTGTGTTTTTAATTTGCCAGAGACATATTGCATTCCCCAGAGAGAGAGAGAGAGAGAGAGAGAGACAGAGCGAGGGAGGAGAAAGTACCTCCCAACTGGGCATGGTCACTCCCTTAACCACTAGGCCACTAAACAGGCCTAAAGGCTTCTATTGGCTCATTGGGAAAATCATGATGCATTTTTGCATGGAAAAATATGTCATGACTGTCCTGATTATCTAATATATTGTATTAAATTTTGTAAGGATTCCAGGTTTTTAAAATAATAAGCACCTATTCTTGCCTCTCTAGGGATACAGAGATAAGCCTGTAGGAGGTGTGCGTCCTCTGCTTGGGACGGGGCGGGGGGGGGGGGGCCCTAGTGCAGGCAGTGTATTCCATGCTCTTGATCTGGCAGTCTGATTTATAGCAAGGATGACAGTGGTAACAGGACACTTAAGCCTTCACTTCAATGAAGCCATTGATTCTACACCTGAAAATCTATACGTGGAAAGCCTTGATATTATAGAAATTTTGATGCTCTTATTTTCTGTATGAAGTTTGGGTAATAGCACAGATTCGTAAAATAGTTGCACCACTATTTTCTAAGAGGGCACACTCAAATTGAAGAATGAAGAGTTTTCTTTATAAGATTGCTTGATAAGTGTGTGGCCTGAGACCATTTTAAAATTCTTGGGAATTTTTGCATTTACTAAATCACCTGATGTAATTGTCCCACAGGCTAATTAATGAGGGAAGCCAGAGAGGTAACCTTGAGTTCTGTCAGCGTCTCCTAAGGGCATCCTGGGAGGTACAAGTCAGACTCAAGTCAAGAAGTGCCAAGGCTTCCTTAGAGGAAATGTGTGGGGAAGGTGAGAGGAACTTCATTACCCTGCTAACATAAGTCCCACAGACAGAAGAGCAGGTATGGAACTATTATTTCCCACTCTTTGTCAGACCCTTGCAAAGACCATTTATTTATATGATCACATTTATTCTAACAATGGTTATTGAATGTAGGTGGCATTTTTACAGATGAGGGACTGTGCTTTGATGAGTTTAAGAAATTTGCCTAAATTATGCAACTTATAGAGTAACAAAGCCAACATGTGAACCGAAGAATGTCTGTTTCCAAAGTCTTCTGTATCTTTTTTTTTTTATTGCTGGAGGGCATGTGCACTTGCCAGAAAGAAAAATTAAGAGAGAGAGAGAGAAAGCACCCTCCAATGGAACATGGTCACACCACAATCCTTTTTCCTCCATTTCTCCACCCTATCAGGATTTTGAGTATGTGCACACATTCATCCAGAGCATTTTTCAAGCTGCTGTGGCCAAGATTTGAATGTAGTCAGCCATATGGGATCCGGCTCCCTATGCAGAGTCTAACCGCTGTACTGTGGGACCAGGCTAATAATATAGCTTTTATAAAGAGTTTTCATCTATCCAGTGTGGAAATTGTGGCCTTTAAAGTTAGACTGCAAATAATCTCTTAAGTGAGGATGCATTCTCTCCCCCTCCCCTAGGCATAGACACACACACACACACACACACACACACACACACACGGCGGGAGGGGGGAGAGCGAGAGAGAGAGAGAGATTGATTGATTGATTGATTGAGATTGTGTGTAGTATCCATATCCTTATTGGCTATGGATCCCCAAATTGCTCAGGATGAATGGTATCTATAATTGGGTAGACTATCCTCATAAGTAAACAATTCATTTTTACTTTTAAGATGTATATCCTATGTTTCTGTGTGAGTGTGTGCGTGCACATGTGCAGTCTATGTGTGTTGGGAGTACTGCTCAGTGCGCCAACACGTAAGACAGCTGCATTTCACAGTTGAGTCTGCAGGCAGCAATATTTTAGCAGAATGAACATCAAATCTTCCCAATGACTTGCGAGCTGTGAAAGACATTGCAGCTAACTCCAACTGTAAAAAAATATATTGGCTTCAAAAGAGGAATGGCATTTGGAAGGCTATGCTTTAAAATGATGTTGGGAAAGAGTAAAACAGAAGGCTGCAGTTCTCAGAATGAAATAATCACATCGAGGGCCCAGGTGCAGAGATGGAGTTTTGGGAAAAAACTCAAGATCTTCTGTTCTGTTTATCAGATTTACTGCAGACCCTGCAGGAAAATGCAGTTACAAGAATGTCTCTGCATACTGGGATAAGCTTTTGATTCCGCAATTTTCCCTGCCTCCTTCTCTTCCATTCAGCTCTCTGAATTCTACCATTAAGCAAGATGGAGAGAAGACCTCTTCCATCCCACTCAGAACATCTTCCTCAATGCCATAGCCTTTTACTTTGTTTAGTTTTCAACAGATATAGCTCTCTTTGGCATTTTCACATCCCTACAAGTGTGGAACATTTTCTGTCAGAACCTCCACACTGACAACTTTTCCTGCACAAAGTTGATGATCAGTAATGGTTTTCTAAATAAGAGACTGATTAAAATATCTACAGAGGCCAGTTACTAAGGGACAATTCTGCAGCAAACATTATGTAATTTACATAAGTTATCTCATCTGGTACTCAAAACAGTCCCACCAAGGCTAGTACTGCTATTTCCATTCCACATGGGGTAATACTGAGTATTAAAGACAGTAAGTGATGGGCCGGAAGATGCATAGACCATGGCAGGACTGAGATTCACAGACCCTGCCTGTATCTAACCATGGAGGGAAACTGGGTCCTACGGCTGCCTTGTCCTTTTTCTGAATATGGGTCCACAGTCTCCTCAGTTCTCCCCATGCATGAAAACTCATGAGTTAAGAAGAAAAAAGGAGCTGATGTGCCAGTGATGAAAAGAATTGGAGAGCTGCTTCAGTAGAGATCTACCAACCCTGCTACCCCTCCTCTTAATTAGTAGTGAGTGCCTGGGGAGAAGGTTAGCTTTCCAAAGAGCTGGTTCACACAAAAGCTTGGGAAACTCATTACTCCTCACCACAGGGTGCAGTTCTCCCTCCCCAACCCTGCTTAAGAGCACAGTGGGGTGACTGCGGGAGAGATAAGGAAACATAAATAACAACTGTGCTTTCTAAACCGCCTGGGCTGTGCCACACTTCTCCTTCCAGAGTTATCTGCAGAAGTACATGAGCTTCCTTCCCAGGCCACACAGTATGTGGGAAAAATGTCAAAAGGATTCTGACTTTCCATTGGTTCCTGGGAGAATATGAAGAAAAGCAAGGATCCTACATAAAGTCGTGGATCTGGGTGCCAGAGCCCCGTGACTGCAATTGTCTCTTAGAGTTTCTTAGATCTTACAGTTCATAAAGCAGTTTCAAGCAGATGCTCTCATTCCTCTTTTAAACCCTGAACCTTAGTGAAGTGGGTGTGAGGCTGTAAGTCTCACAAGGTAAGAAGCTTTGAATGGCTAAAACTCTCTCAAGTCTGTGAGTGTACATGCACCTTGAACCCATGGTCTGGCTCAGGTGTGCTGGCCCTTCTGCCATCTTCCTCTTTTCAACATTGGTCGAAGAATCGGTGCCCTTGACCTTCTAGGATTCTCTTAGTGAATACCTTCCGCACACTCCTTCTCCCATCCTGGTTACAGAACAAAAGGATTGTTTTGTTCTTCCCAGAAATAAGAACTATTAAAGAAAGCTGAAATAGATCCAAAGATTTTAATACAAAGGGAAGGTTGCCCTATCTCAAAGCTTTTAAAGACATCTTCCCAATGGCAATGCACTGGGAAGGAAGTACTTGTCCCCAGCCCCAGACACCAGCCCACCACACACACAAAGTGAACAAAAGTAGAATATATCCAAATGGCATGTATTTTTGTGTTCTGTTTTGTTTTTGTTTTTTTGTTTGTTTGTTTTTGGAGTACTTTACTGTACATCTCTCCTAAGGCACTAGATTGAAACAGAAAACTTGGGCTTATTCCTGCCTCTGCTATTAATCAGAGTTAAAGTAAAGCACTGAAACTTGGTTCTTTTTATTGATAAACACAGAGATATTTACAACCTACTCCAGTTACAGTGGTTGATAAAGTTTTGATAGAATTAGAAAAGGACAAACTTGAACATACTATGGTTCACTTATAATTAGACTCTTGGTTATAATACTTTCTTAAGCTAAGCTATACATACATGATTTCCTTTAATCTCCATAATCATGTAGAATTGAGCTAGTTAACCCCATTAAACAGAGTAGCCAGTGGAGGGTCAGAGAGGTAAATATCAAACTCAGAGGAGATGAGAATTGACATAGGTATTCGTGATTCCAAATGTCTATGGCTCCACGGTTTCAAGTAGGAATAGATCTGAAGATTTCCATTTAGAGAATTATAATCAAAGTACATTATATATAAAGAGTAATACTGAGACATCACTAGGTTCACATGCACACTCGAAGATTCAGTGTGATGCCAAAGAGATAGGACTCCAAACTGGTAAAATTTCATGAATAAAGGGGAGGGTAAGAAAGTCTCGATGCTAGGGTCAAGGGAGACAAGACCTCATGGGGATTCCAATGAGAACAAAGATGATAACTAAGGGAGAGAGAGACAGACAGAAACATAAAACACACTTTAAAGCAATTTACCAAAGTGCCCTGAACATGTGGTTATTTTGGTAACCAGTCTGGTACTCACAAGATGGGGCAGGCTATGAAGTACACAGTAGACAAGACTTAACACCCCCACCCATCCTGGAAACTCTACCATTTTATGTTTCATTGCTAGGAATAGGTACTTAGTGAATGCAACAGAAACATGCAGGGGTTACAGCAGATGAACCCAGTAGAGCCATGGCTTTATCTGAGTGCAGTATCTGGCATCGGGATTTGAAGCACAGTTCTCGTTCAACTTAGCTGTGGTGTCCTAGACGAGTTACTTGACTCTATGTCAGTTTGCTCGTGTAGTAATCTCATAAGAATGCTGTGATGATTTTGAAATAACATATGTAAAATCTGGCACATCGTAAGCATTCAGTAATGCTATTATTATTGATATAATGGATTTGAAACACTTCTTGCAAATTCTGTTATCTAGAATCATGATTTTCAAAATGTGTACAGGTAAAATGCCCAGGTTACAGTGCTAGAACGTTTTGGTCTGCTCCAAAATCACAATAATTAAATAGCATTAGAATGGTTTTATAGTCTGTAATGTTTTCTTTAGCATTAGACTACATTACTACTACCTACTACATCAAATCTAAGGCTGCTTTACTTTAAAAACGGTAAGCAACAGATACCTAATTGAGAAACTTCTGAACAAGAGTTGATGGTAGCAGTTTATTCTTTAGTGGATAAAAGTGTTGATGGGTGTAATTTTTCTATTGGTGCATACAAAGTAATCATGGTTTTGCTATCAGACATAACCCTAGTTTAATAGTGAAATATAAAAATATCAATAACTCAATATGGTATTATACTCTACCACATGAATTAGTTTGAAAACTACTGATGTAATCATTGCTCTATTATTTAGCTATCCTTGTTAAAAACAAAACAAACATATTGACAAACTTTAGTTGTTTGAGCTATTTCTAAATGCTTAATATGAACAAATAAATTGAGCATGCAGCTGATCTATTAATTTCATTTTAAAAAAATCCATAATTAGAATGATTCTTCTCTTCCCCAAAGCCAGTCTAAAGGTGTAGGCTTTCTAGGATTTTCCTTTCTAGTGTCATCACTTAATAGACTAAAGCTGTATTCTCTGTACTATTAAATGTCCAAAATGTGATTTCTACCATAGAAGGTGAATGAAACAAATGGAACTCAGGTAGTGTTAGTTGCCAGTAAGTAGTCTAAAGGCTTTCTTCTTAAGTACATCTCTTTTAAGTTCGCCATGAAAAAACTCCATGATGCGCGCATTGAAAATGGTAGGTGAGAGAGAAAAAGAGTCTCTTTTACTCAGAGTCTCTTTTATTCTGGATTGAAATACTGTACCTTGCACAACTACACAAGTACCTTCACACACACACACTTTTTGCAATACCCTAAAAATAGTAAATCAGAGCTCCATGCCAGATTTCCAAGATCCTCTGCAGTCCAGACTATTCAATCTTCCCGCCATTCCTTCCAACTGGTAGCACTCAGGTCTACCAGTTAGGTCGCCTGGCTGTCTCCCTGAGCAGCACCTTGCAATAAAAAGAAGAGATTCTGGGGTCGGATGCTCCCTCTACTTCTTAGTATCTGTGTGATTCTAAGCAGATTATCCAAACTCTCTCCTCTATTTCTTTTCCTTTTTGTTTTTGCCACAGGGCATGTGCACTCACCAGAGAAAGTGAGAAAACACTCCCCAGGTGGGATGACCACACCACATCCCTTCTCCTCCGTCCTCTTTTTGGGATTTTAGGCACACATCAACATCCACATTAGCACACAGTGTGTGTGTGTGTGTGTGTGTGTGTGTGTGTGTTTTTCTTTGAGAGGTCTTTTTGCTATAGGGCATGTGCGCTCGTCAGACAGACAGAGACAAAGAGACAGAAAGCGAGAAATCACTTCCCAAGGGGGATGGCCACGCCGCAATCCCTTCTCCTCCATTCTCCTCTCGGGATCTTGGGCATGCACGCACACGCACCCGGCGTGAGTTTTTAAGCCACCAGGTCTAGGACTCAAACCGCCGTCGACTATGTAGAAGTCCAGCAACATAGCCATTACGCTAACTGCTGGTCCCCACAGTGTGTTTTTCAAGCTACCAAGTCCAGGACTTGAGCTCTGGAGTTGGTCATGTGGGATCCAGTGCCTTAACCACCACATAACCTGCTCACCCCTGTCCTATTTATAACTTCTATTTCATCATGAGTTTCATTAAAGAAACACTGCTTAAGTTAATAATATAGAGAAAATATATCCCTTATGTCAAAAGAGAAAGGCATAATGAGGAAATGATGGCAAAAATTAGGAAATGCTGGTAAAACACTGATCCATCTGTCTGGCCCATAATAAGTGCTCGGTAGGTACAAGCAGGCTTCAAAAAGTTTATGGGAAATAGGTATTACAAAAACTGTCCACGAATTTGAGCTTTTTTTGCATCAAAATAAACTAGTACTTTAATTTTATTTTCTATAATCTTTTTGAAGTCCTTTTGTATTTTCTACAGCTAATCTTAACAATTTTTCTTTTGCAACAACCAGCTTGACTTGTTTATGGCCTCTTTTCTGCTCTCCACTCTCCTAAATTCCCCACATCCTCTGGTCCCTTTCTTCACTAGCGCTACTCTAGACCATGGTCTTAACTTTCCGATCACTTACAAGCATGCATACCACATACTTAGTACTAAACCAGGTTTTGTCCTTTACTATTGCCTATCAACAAAGTCTGCAAAAAACTAGCCCTAGGAAATATTCTTCAGAAAAGGTTATTGCATCCAGACACATCAGGGAAGACTGTATATTTCTGTTTCCTCTTAGAAAGCAGCAAACACACAAGCACAGTAAAGTCTCTGAAAAGTCCTGCAGTAAGGAAAAAAATTTTTTAGCATCTTTAACCTCTATTGTCTCACCAATTTGAGTAAAGATCCCTTGCTTAATGTAACACTGATTAAGAGTTCATGAAATTGGCCAGTAGGTGCTGTGGTGGTTAAGGTGTTGAACTCCCACATGGTCAACTGTGATCGAATCCTAGATCTGGTGGTTTGAAAACCACACCAGATACATGTGTGTGCGTGCTCAAAATCCCAGGAGGAGGATGGAGAAGAAGGAACTTAGCGTGGCCACCTCCCGGGGGGGGGGGGGGGTTGGTTTCTCACTTTCCCTCTCACTGTCTCTGTCTCTCTCTGGTGAGTGCATATGCCCAGGGATACCAACTTTAGGGAAAAAAATAAAGTTCAGGGAACTCATGTGCCTCAGGTCACACTTTGGGAAATTTTGCCCTGTTGTTGACTCCAGTGGAGCTGCTAGGTTCTTGGGAAAACAGGAATGGTCCCCAAGCCTTGTGTTCTCATTCTTCTCCTGTTCCGCAAAAGCTACTGGGGATATCAGGGGGCCCTGGAGACTTGCTGAATTCAGGTAAGGAGCAATCAACATAGATTTCCTCATGTCAGCCCCAGAATGCACCATGGATATCACTGTTTTATTTTACAGGTAAGAACACAGACTTTCCATGAACAGGATTGAATGACCACATGTTGACTAAACAGTGTGAGCAGAATCACAGATCTTCTCATTCCAAATGCCATGCTTCTTTCCTGGCAGAGTTCATTGAATGTGCAACTAACACATAGAATTCTACCCACTTCCCTGTACTTGAGGGTAACTAAGAATTCCGAAAAGAAGCAAAAGGAAATCAGAGTTTCCATTTTCCCCTCTGCTAATAAAAATAACATCCTGATTATGGTCCTGGGTTCCAAGGCCTTGTGCCCACTCCTTAGGCCCAAGGGCATGTATGTGTCAGGGGAAGCTGCATTGTTTATAGGGTTCTGAATTGGAGTCTACACAAGTGGCATCCATTCTGCCTCCCAGGGGTGGTGTCAGCAGGTACATCCATTTGGCCTTGAAACCTAAGAGAATTCTGTCTCAGCTTTAAGAACAGGGACAGAATTAAGGAAAGGCAGAAAGCTTCTTAAGCCTACAAGGGAGAATTTAGAGATTTCGATAACAGTGTCTTCGTGAGCAAAACCTGACCTTGGTATGGTGGAGGGTAAGCGAGCAGTGGTGAACAAAGGTTCTCCTGACTCATGCATTGCTGCTGCTGGTGCATCGGCACTCTGACCACCCCTAGTCATCAGGTGAGCCATTTCTTTACCTGCCAGAAGTTCACATGCACTTGCCAGAAAGAGGAGAGGGAGAGACCGACAGAGGGAGAGAAGAAGGTACCTCCAGTGGGGCATGGTCGTGCCGCAATCCCTTCTTATCCATTCTCCACCCTGTCAGGATTTGGGGTATGTACATACACAGAGCGTTTGCCACCAGGGTGAGACTGTAATGAAGGTCGGCCATGCAGGTTCAGGATTCCCTCAACCTCTAGGCTATGGGGCCAGCCTGCCAAATGAGTCTTTTTAAAACATGGTTTACCACTTAGCCTAAGTGGACAGAGAACATTTTACAAATACAGAAATATCTGCACTAAGAGAAATCTTGCCCCATGGGGATAGGCGTTCTAGAATATATAAAAAGACACAGGCAAGAGAGGCATTAGGTCCATGTGGCTGAGTGAAAGAGTAGAGGGGAAAGAGGCTACTCAGGTGGCTTAACTGTTGTGACAGGGTCTGATGCCCTCCTGTAGGTAGAAGCAAGCAGTAGGGAGAGAGAGGGCACAGCGCGCCGAGCCTGACGGCTGGGAAGACACTTACTCCATCGGGGGACACAGAAGCAGAGCTGCTATGAGACGGAAATAGCTCAGCAAACTGCTCTCAGCACCGGGGCAAGGACCCAGTGGTCCCTGTGTGAAGGCAGAACCTTTCCACACCACGTACCCAGTCTGTAATAGAATGCTTGCTCCCACTTACCCAGTCTGTAATAGAATGCTCGCTCGCTCTCTCTCTCTCTCTCTCTCTCTCTCTCTTTTCCCCCCTTTGGAGAGATTTTTTGCTATAGGGAGTGTGTGCTCTCCAGAGAGACAGAAAGCGAGAAGTCACCCCCAGGGGGATGACCAGGCTGTAATCCCTTCTCTTCCATTTTCCTCTCAGCATCTTTGAGCATGCATGCACACATGCCCAGTGTGAGGTTTAAGCTGCCAGATCCGATCTCGAACCGTGGCCGACTATGTGGGAGTCCAGCGTCGTAACTATTACACCATCTGCTCTTCCTCATCCTTCCCTTTCTTGGTCTCTCTCTCCTCTTTATATAGCAGAGCCGGAGGTTCAGAATTAAGAATCTCTGTTAAGTTACCTCTCAGATTTCACAAAGAGCAATAATGTATATCTCTGATCTAGAGGTCAGGAAAACAGTGTAGACAATGATTCAGAGCCTCCATTTTCCACTTGGTCAAACTCATTTGGACTGTACTTGTCTCTGACCTGGCCAAGCCAAGCTCCCTCTTGACTGAGGCCACGGCTGCGATAAAATCAAAACTACTGCTATGGCTCTCAATTTTCCTCTTAGCCCAAGAGTGCTCTGTGTAGTATCATCTCAGTTCCAAACCTAAACCAATGATCAGGCCTCAAAAGGCTGCTCTGAAGAGCATTCTCGAGCAATGGTGCGTGGTTGACTAAGGAAGTAAGCCATATGGGAATATCTCAAATGCAAAGTATCAATCACTGCACTTCTCAAGGAACATAACCTGTTCTGTCCAAACCATGGAGCCATTTAGAATAGCTTATGGTGATCACTCAGCACATTTAGAACAAAGATTGCTTAAAGCCTTAATATTTTTGTGTGAAGTCAATAGCTTATAAGACATAAAAGGTATGTTCACAGAAATGAGTAAATTCTGAGATATCTGTGAAGGTGAATCTGATACTTGAAGCTATAGAAACTTAAAAAATAAAAATAAATTGGATTCTAACACTTACTGCTGTGATTTTTAAATTTTCAAAAAGTGAGTACAGCACATTTAATTTTTTCCAGATAAAATCATACAAGGAGTCAAAATCCACAGAGAGATGGGAACCAGCAGTTAGCGTAATGACTATGTCGCTGGACTCCTACATAGTCGACCGCGGTTCGCGTCGCGGACCCGGTGGCTTAAAACTCACGCCGGGCGCGTGTGCGTGCGTGCCCAAGATCCTGAGAGGAGAATGGAGGAGAAGGGATTGCAGCGTGACCATCCCCCCTGGGGGGTGATTTCTCGCTTTCTGTCTCTGTATCTCTCTCTGTCTGTCTGGCGAGCGCACGTGCCCTATAGTGAAAACCTCTCCAAAAAAAAAAAAAAAAAAAAAAAATCCACAGAGAGATGATATCCAAGTGATCCGGGGATGGGGGTTGAGGGGGTTGAGGTGGTGCCCGTCAGGCCCCTTCCTCATCCTTCGTCCTGGAGGTCTCCCTCCTTAGCCTCAGGGACCCAGATAACCCCATCTGCAGCTGCTGAGTTGGTTATTTTCTCAACTCTGACAGTAGTCTGGAGGCTACCCTGGGTTACATGCAAACATCTCTGGCCTCGTTTCCTATCGCTGCCAATTATGACTCTGATACCCAGAAGAAAAATTTCTCAAATGCTTAGCCTGTTTCTTCTCCTATAAAATGTGAAGGAAAAAAATATATACATACAGGTTACATTTCCAAGGTTTGCTTCAGGATCAGGTAAGATTTAAAAACGCTGTTTTTGAGACTCTTAACATTTAGGTAAATGTACAGTATTTTTGGCCATACAGTTAATTCACAGTTACCTTCCAAAGTAAATAATAGAATTATGAGACTGAATATTATGATATAAGGGGGAAACAATTCTCAGTGTGGCCATAACCTTACAGGGATATGTCACTTACAATATCCTTGCTGACTGTAGGGGCAATGGGAGAGTTTTCCTGGTAATATCAACTCTATAAGGAGTCCTACAGACTGCTTGGTTATACATACACAAACACATACATAAAACGATGCTGTATAAATGGAAAATAAACAAATAAAGCCCAAATAAGAAACTTGGACCAGGTATAAAGGTAGTGAGGTTTGGCTAGTCTTTTGGAATGCCCTTGTTTAGGTCTCTTCCAAAAATGCTGTATCCATACTGGTTAAAAGCATCTACCTTGAGCCTAGGATGGCAGCCTGCTCACACCTGGATGGGAGCCTCTGGGGTAAATACTGTAACCTCAGTTGGCAGAGGGATAAGTCAGGTGTTGACTCACTGTTTCATCCCAGCTCATTTTCCCTTAGACCTCAGCCCGGGATCTCTTTGGACAATTTGCCATTAAAGCCCTAGGCAGGATCCCCAGCCTAGCACAGAGGGGGGCCCTCCTAGCTTCCTGCTGCACAGAGAAAGAGCTTTTCTTTCATGCGTCCAGAATTCAGGATTGCCAGTCTACTCCCATCTTCCATGGCCATGCGATCTCAGGGTTTTGGGGAAATGGAAAGCTGTATCTTTTTACCTCTCTGTGGAAAGTACAGAATCAATTACTGACTTGGAGGGAATGGTAATTGGGATGAAATGGCTAGACATGAAGGCCAACTATGAAAACAAGGTTTAAGAAACTACTAGAAAGTGCAAAAGAAAGATTTCTCCTAAATGGTGTTCCTAAATATTAAAAGGCTGAATCCTATTAATCATAGATTTCTGCAGTGATTGCTGTTTTGTTTGCTTATTTGTTTTTCATCATCTTCCACTCCCCCAGCAGAAATTAATTCACCTTTGCATCAAAGGCTCTCTTTGCATTGTCAGAAACTACAAATACTCATTCTGTGCCTTCAAACAATGCTATAGACCAGTGTGCAATGTTATAGCTGCATCTCTCTAATTATGCAGTATTTGTAAGTCAATATGATAGCACAGAAATCATTCTTGCCCACTTCCCACAACTTTCCAAAACATGTTCCTAAAGGGAACTCCAGATGCTCAATTCCCTAAATATAAAACCACACATTCTTGTTTGAAGCCCCTTCACCTTTGTTCTCCACACCATTAGTGGCCAGGAACTTGGGCTTCTTCACCCATAAATATTGTAGCATGCACGCTTCCTCATAATTCCCACTGCCTTAGCCTCTCCAGGCCCATAGTATATCTTGCCTGAATTACTGCAATGTCCTCCAAACTGGTCTTCCTACCTTGACTCTTCTCATCTCATTGTATTCTACACACTCTGTCGAGTTAAAATTTCATAAGCACAACTGTGAGCACATCAGTGCAAGACTAAAAATGTCCTGTGGCCTTCCCTGCTTAGAGGGGACTTAATAAGCCGCAGGAGTGATACCTGCTCAGTGTCTCTCTCTCTCACCAGAATGTAAGCAACATAAGAGCAAAGGCTCTGATTTTTTTTTTTTTTATGTGGTTGTTATATTTTATTTTCCAAGTAATACTGATTAAAAATATTTACATACCTACTTTTAAGTCCACAGTTTAGCACTCGTATTTGTATGGCTTTAAAAGTTATAGCACAAGATCTTTATGTTAAGGTTCAGGGGAAAAAGATTCATTCAAAACAAAGCCTGATATATTATATACATGTTTGTCTCTGTACTTTAAATACATTAATTTTTAAATGATGCTTACCTTTTTTTCATCTGGTGGTAAAATACTAGTGCAACTTTTCATCAAAATAAAGTTTACCACAGATGTAAATAAATTTTCCCAATTGAAAATGGCCCTTCAGCTGCCATTAAATGAAATTTCTCAGCCTCACTTAAAAAAGAATTGGTGGTTGTCATTATAAACAAAAATATGAAGTACTACAGCATCGCCTACGTTGCTGCTTACAACATCAACTCTGAGAGAACCAGAGATGCTTTATAGAAGTTTAATTGGTTTTGAAAAGGCACATGGTGTGGAGCTATTTTGTTTTTGTTTTTTTTTTACATTCTGTAAATTGTCACCACCACCACCACTCTTTCTTTTGTAGAGATGGCAACTGTGACTACTGGGGTAGACAAGAATGTTCAAACTAAAGAAAGCCAGAAGCCAAAATTTAACTGCACAGTAACAATGCACTTTTCTTCATGCAGCTTGTTTCCTATATATTCAATTTTCTAACATGCATTAGAATACATAAGCTTGTATTCTAATGATTTTATGTTTGATTTTACAATATGAAAAAAGTTTGAGGAAGGACGTGACCTGGGAAAAAGGGAGAACCCTCGCCACAATGAAAATAGATACATCCGTACCCAACTATATAGTAAGAATATAATCCTTTAAGTTTCCAGAAATATACTTCTCAAAGCTCCCCATTCCTGCACGGGGCGGGTGATGCTCTTCTGTGGCAGTAAGTGGGGAGAAAGGAAATCAGTTTATTTTCATAGAAACAGTTCAGCACAACAGGAAACAGTTAACTTTGGTCCACTTGTCTGTTAGCTTTAGGACAGTCACACTGCCCTTATCAGTTCAAAACCCAACATGTAAATTTAAAAATATATTCATTTGTTATTTCATTCTAAAACTGACATAGCTGTTCTGTCCTCATTCCCTTCCTTTTCATCTGCTTGGGAATCCACTGTTGGTTTGGTCTCTAAGCCCTCAGCATCTTCGTGCTCTTCCCTGGCAGCCTCAGCTGCGTGTGCTTGGCTAGGTTCTCTTTCCTCTTGGTTCATGATTTCAGGAGTCACATGATCCAAGTCTGCTTCTAGAAGCTCAGTTTGTACTTCCATTGGCATCTGGTTTACCCGTTCCACATGCAGCTCTTCTACATGCACTTCAGTACCCTCTTCAGTCTGAATTCGACCCACCTCTAGGTAACTCACTTGGACCTGCTCTGGAAGCTCACTTATATGTGAATCGTGCACTTGGCTGTCCTGGAGCAGATCTGGATGAACTTGTTCCACAGTCACTTGTGCTGAGTCCACCTGAACCTGAAGCAATGGCAGCACATGCACCTTCCCAACTTGTTCTATAATCGTCATTGACGTCACAGGTTCAGTTTGTACGTGCGTTTCTACTGAAAGAACTTCTTCAGTTACTAGACGTTCTGAAATATTGTGAGTATCACTGAGATGCCTCCTTAATTCATTTCCTTGCATAAACCACAAGTCACATAAAGTACAATGGTTGGGTTTATCTCCAGTGTGTATTACCAAGTGATCTTTGAACTGGTCCCAGCTGTTAAACACACTGTTACAGACCTGGCATTCATAAAGCTTCTTTCTTCCCTTTTTTGCCCCCACTCCAGTTTGACATGCAGTGAGGTGACATTTGAGAGTGCTGTTTCTAGCAAATCGTTCGTGACAATTTGGACATTCAAAAGGTTTTTCACCTGTATGTTTTCGAAGATGCTCTTTAAAATGTCCAAAATGGTCAAACTGTTTCTCACAGTACTGACAGATATGAATTTTTTTCCCAGTTCTTTGCTTCTTACTGACTCCACCTTCTTCGAGGTGGTAACAATTTAGGTGCTGTTTCCATGCGCTCTCCCGTAGATACCTTTTATTGCATATTTCACACTTGAAACTCTCAGTGGAGTGTGATTTCATGTGTTCCTTAAAATGGTAAAACAATTTAAATGAACGGTTACATTTCTCACAATGGAACAAGTCCTTCACATGTGACAGCTGAAGTTCCACAATTTCAATACCTTCTACCTGTTTGCTTGTGGGGTCAGATGCACAGCCATCTTCTTTAATCTGCCCTTTTCTATCACCTTGACGGTACTTGCTGGTAATGTCCGCCAGCAGTGCAAGAGCGGAATCATCAGAGGAACCTGTGCTCTGAATGTACTTTATAGACTGCTTGGCAGAAGCCACTTCCTCTAATGTTTCGATGCCTTCATCTTCCACTTCAATTGTGCCTTCAGCAATCTCCACCTCAATTTCAACAGGTTCTGATTCTGCAGATGGCAATGACTCAGTGATAACATTGGAAGTTTCTGCAATCTTCCTTTTTTTTGCCTCACTTTTTCCTGTGGCATTTTCCTCTAGTGGAGCTGAGTTTTCTTTGTTCCTGACTTCAAGAGCTTTGATAGCTTCTAACATTTGTAGAAACTCTGCTGCTTTCCATACATCATTGGCTTCTTCTTCACCTTGTATCATTAATTTTGCAGTATATGTGAATTCAATTAAATGACGAAATGCCATTTTACTAACACCTTCTATCTCCACCAAAGGTTCCTGAGTAAACTCCTGAAAGAATTTGTAGAAGAACTTACTACAAGCAGCCAGAACAGCTTTGTGGGCCTTAAAATGGTGTCCGTCGACAATCAAGGTGATGTCAGTAAACCGGTCCTGCTCCCGCTGTTCATTCAATCGGTCCAGGATCATTTTATGATGTTCAGGGAACTCCTGAAGGCATTCCATCGTCTCTTCGGCCTCCATGGCCGTCGGTCTAGCTTGCGGCCCGCCCTCTCTCTTCTGTGCTCCTCCGCGCCTCTCCTTCCATGCCCTGCCTTCCCGGGGCGTAATTCACCCCACACCTCTCCTGGCTCCTACACCGCGGTTCGCCTTCCATTTTCCCCGCGAGATATGGGGCGCTCGGTCCGCTCGGGTCCAGCTGGCGAACGTGGCTTGCTCGGACACCCCGGCGGCCGCGACGCGGGCTGAAGCCGCCACGGGCGCGAGCACGTTGCAAAGGCTCTGATTTTGAACCATACTGACGAGAGTAAGTGCAATAAATATTTGTTGAACACATAAGTGATTAAAAAAACAGAGAAGTGGTTGGATAAATGAATGGATGGAGGATGACCATGTAGATAAGTAAGCCCCCTTCAAGGGTTTATTTCTAGGATTAAATGAGATAACATATGTAAAAGTGTCAAGCCACAGTCAAGGCTTGGGAAACGCTGCTCCCCTTTTGTGTCTTCTCAGTTATGCTCCTGTACCATTCCATGCCTATTTCTCTTTTATTTTATTTTATTTTTTAAAGAGATTTGTTTTGCTCTGTTTTGTTTTTGTCTTAGGGTGTGTATGCTCTCTGCACAGAGAGACAGAGGAAAAATGAGAAATCACCTCCCAGGGGGGATGACCACACTGCAATCCCCTCTTCGCTGTTCTCCTCTTGAGATCTTGGGCACACACACACACACACACACACACACACACACATGTGCCTGGTGTGAACTCAAACCATAGTTGGCCAAGTGGGAGTTCAACAATGTAACTGCTATACCATCTGCTAGCTCCCTATGTCTATCTCTTAACCATAGAAGGTAAAGGTGAAACCATGAAAGAATCATATTTCTAAACTGTCGAATGTGTACCTGATATAGGAAGAAGAGAAGATACTCAATTGTGGGTCTTTATTTTAGGAGAAACGCCCAGGCTAATTTCTTAGGCATCAGCTATAGTGGTGAGATGGAATGCATGAGCTGGCTTGCTAATGTCAAATGGGCAGTGAGTGTCCTTGAATGTGGACAAGGGTGAGAACATCCTGGGCCTTGACCAAGATGTTGTGAAGAAGGGATAAGCTAAAGAGAGGTTTCCAAGACTGATTGGTAGGCGTCCATGGAATAGAGACAGCCTCCACCACTTAGCCTTAACCTCTAAAACTCTAAGGCCAAGCCTTGGGTATCTCCTACTTTTGTATGTATGTATGTATGTATGTATTTATTTATTTATAATATGTAAATAGAAACCATGTAAGTTTTGATAGCTAGCAACAATATTCCGGCATAGATGACTTCTATTGTCTTTAATCACTAATGTCTTAATAAGCATGTACCTATGGAGAAGGCAGAAATGACTGGGAGAAGAACTCCTTACTAGAAGAATGTTTTAAAAGGCACTTTCTTTTTTTTCTTTTTCTTTTTTTTTTTTTTAACAAAGCCCATTTTGTGGGAGAAACCAGCCGTCTCTTAATTGCTATCTGTACTGTGGTTTCTCCTGGGGGTTGGGGAAGGGAATGGATTAAAGGAAAAGTTTTGAGGGTCATAGGCATGAATATCCAAACAGTATGAATTTTAATATATATTTTAAAGGGGTCAGGCAATGATGGAAAGATATGACTGCTTTCCTTTTATTTTTCTGTTAAATTAAAATTTCTACAAAAGTGCAATGACTACCTCTCTGAAAACACTGCATAATTTTAAACCTTGAAAAGGTTTATCTTTCACAGTCACAAATCTATGCAAAAGCCTTTGGCTACAGGAAACCCAGACTTCAAGTCAGTGGTATAATGAAGGCTTCACTCATATTTCAGAAAGGTAGCTGACTTGGAATAGGTACCCTTCCGTTTATGAGTGAAACCACCTGATTATCTAAATGAAACAGAAAGATGCATGAAACATTCCCCTCTCACCCCAACTATAATAGATAAGAAGGCCGAGCTTTGAAAATATTATTTGAAGTCTATAATTTAAAGAATTTTTCAGATTATCAACTCTAGCATTTCAGAAAAAAAAAAATTAAAAACCAAAAAAACAGAAGCTCCAAATAACATTGTAAATCTCATTTCCTACTAGTCATGCTTCTGAATAGACCAGGCAACAGACATGCATTTAAGCAGTGTCAACGAAATGAATCCACAGCTTATTGCTACTATTCATCTTGGATAGTAAATGGCCTCCATACTATTCTTCATTCATTAAAAATGGTTCATTTCCTTTGGCCTTTATTCATTACCTAATATTCCTAATGAACTTAATGTAGCAAGTGATGTAATCAGACAAAAGAACTGTAAGAACCCTTTTCTGCCACTATAAGCAGAATTAAATCATATTTAATTAGGATCTTAGTTTCACCAAAAGTCTGTTAACTATTCATCACCCACAATACTGTCTATTCCAAACACTTTTCCTTTCCTTAAAGTAGGAGAACACTACCTCCTTGGCTTAGTTCTCTCTGTTGAACACCACAATCTCCCAGACATGCAGTCCCAGCCCTATTCTCCATGGTCAAGATGGCTGGTATGGAGTTCAGGAGATAGAAATGAGGTGATGCCAATGGTGATCGATGACAGTAGAGAGTCCAGAAATCCTGGGAAGAGTTCTGAGAAACAGGGGTGTCTATACAGATTTTGCAGAATTGCTCCATGCATTTTGGTGAGGATGAACGAGTTCTATTTCTAGACAGGAAAATATCGAATTTAAGAAGGTAGAAGGGAAAAATGTTGTGACAAGAAAGCATCAACAGAGTAAAGAGAAACAAACCATGGTTGGAGCAACCAGAGCAACCTGGAAGCCATGCCAGGCTCAAGAGTTTGTGCCAGACCTCAAAGGAACAGGAGGGCCTGCAAGGTTTGTTTGGTTTGGTTTGGTTTCTCTTTTTTCAACAGAAGTAAACACAAAAACATGATTAGGTACTAAATAGTGCAGCTGGAAAAACAACTATGAATGATTTGGCAGCTGCCTGCGTGGAAGGCAGCAAGGTCTTGGACCCAAAAGTTAGCCTTCTCCAGAGGCCTGTGAAGGAATAAATAGCGATGAATTAATCATTATGGAGAGGCATGGTAAAAACTGCTCAGTGCTTTTTGAACTGGTTCTTAGGTTAAACCCCACCATCATGGCCCTTCCTTCATATTTATCGGGGTGCAGTCCCATATCCCATTTCCATACAGTCATCTCAGAGCAACCCAGCTGATCACGACTCTCCCTACTGAGCCTGTGCAGCATATAGGGCCAGTGCCACCACACGGCAGCCCTCTGAGCAGCCCCCACGTTGCTCTTAGCTCCCCCGGGCAGCATGTTTTCTGCAGCATGTCTGTAACCACCATGCTCCAGCGCTTGGTGCGCGCTGCACAGTAGGTGCCAGGCCATAGCGAGAGCTGATGACAACAGTGGTCCTGAAGGATTTTCAATAGGGGCACAGGTCCTAGCTAAGTGAATCAAATTCCTCCGTTGTGTAAGTGTTCTATCTATGGTGACTCAAAAAAGATCATTCATTTTCTATCCAGAGTTGCTTTCTGATAAAGGTCAAACAAGCTTAAAGCAAAACAAAATCTCCATTTGATTTGACATTTCAAAGACAGCTCAGAATCTAGCAATGATAACCAGAGTCTTCCTTTTTTTTTGCTCTGTCATCAGAACACTGGGAAGGTATAACAAAATGTCTCACAGATCTTGAATATGAGTTATATTGAGTTTTTCATTGAGTCAGTGAGAAAGCTAATTCCTTATAGGGAATAGGCCAAATATCAACCATCCAATCGCATAAAGGACAAAAATCACTAGGCTGCTGTTTATGCTGTGTCTAATAGCATGATCTGCCTCAAGTGTAAAGGACACATTTGCAAAAGTGTTTCTATGCAATGCTCATACATCAATAAGTTGGTAATATAACATCTTTATAACTCAGGCAAAAAAATGTTAAAGCTTATTAAAAGATAACAATAACTTGACTCTTACATCACCAGCATCTTAGGTATTTCATTGACATCTCAATGCCCCCTTCCTCTCTTCAAGGCCAAAAGACCTTTAGATAACAAAATTACTACTTGTGTGTACTCCAGAATATGCTTGGGGGAAAAAAAAAAGGAAAAGAAACCTAGAACTGGTTCAAAAAAGGGTGAGCATGAGGTGTGAATAACAGATATTATGGGCCAGCCCATGGCATGGTGGTTAAGGTGGCTGGATCCTACATCATCAACAGCACTGTTTGAGTCCCAAACATAGAAGCTTGAGAAACCCCAGGCATGTGTGCATGTGTGACTCAAATCCTGAAAGTTAGGAGAATTGAAGGACAAGGGATTGCAGTGTGACCATTTCACATAGTGACTGCTTTTTTTTTTTTTTTTTTGGAGAGGTTTTTGCTACAGGGCGCGTGCGCTCGCCAGACAGGCAGAGAGAGACAGAGAGACAGAAAGCGAGAAATCACACCCCGGGGGGGATAGCCACATTGTAAACTCTTCTCCTCCATTCTCCTCTCGGGATCTTGGGCACGCACGCACACACGCCCGGTGTGAGTTTAAGCCACCGGGTCCGGGACTTGAACCGCAGTCGACTACGTGGGAGTCCAGCGACATAGCCATTACACTAACTGCTGGTCCCGGGAGTGCTTTCTCATTCCTCATCCCTCTCACTGTCTCTCTCTCTCTCCCTAACTCACTATCTCTTGCTGATGAGTGCACAAACACACACACACACACACACACACACACACACACATATATATATATATATATATATATATGTTTTGTTTTGTTTTTGAGAGGTTTTTGCTATAGGGTACATGTGCTCACCAGAGAGACAGAGAGACAGAAAGTGAGAAATCATCCCCTGGGATGGATGACCACCTTGCAATCCCTTCTCCTCCATCCTCCTCTCGGGATCTTGGGCACGCACGCACATGTGCCCATCATAAGTTTAAGCCACTGGGTCTGGGACTCGAACCACAATCGACTACATGGGAGTCCAGCAATGTAGCTATTATTCTATCTGCTGGTCCCTATATTTTTTTAAATTACAAAAAATTTGAATATAGAACATATTTCAGGGACCAGTGTATGGCATATTGTTTACATCACTGGACTCCCACATAATCAACAGTGGTTAGAGCCCTGGACCCCATGGCTTAAAATTCACGCTGGGGGGAACCAGCAGTTAGCGTAATGGCTATGTCGCTGGACTCCCACGTAGTTGACTGCGGTTCAAGTCCCAGACCCGGTGGCTTAGAACTCACGCCGGGCGCGTGTGCGTGCGTGCCCAAGATCCCAAGAGGAGAATGGAGGAGAAAGAATTGCGGCATGGCCATCTCCCCGGGGGGTGATTTCTCGCTTTCTGTCTCTCTGTCTCTGTCTGTCTGGCAAGTGCACGCGCCCTATAGCAAAAACCTCTCCAAAAAAAAAAAAAAAAACCTCAGGCTGGGCATGTTTTGTGCATGCCCAAAATCCCAAAAGGAGGATGGAGAAGAAGGGATTGCAGCATGGCCATCCCCCTGGGGAGGTGATTTCTTGCTTTCTGTCTCTCTGGCAAGCGCACATGCCCTATAGGAAAATTCTCTCTCTAAAAAAAGGGGGGAGGATGGCAGGTGGTGTGGTGGTTAAAGGCACTGGACTCTCATGTGGCCAACCACAATTCAAGTCCTGGACCTTGAGGCTTACTTTCTCTGTCTGTCTAACCAAATTGGAAAATAATAATAAATAAATAAAATTAAATAATTCTTTTTTTAAAAAGGAACACATTTCAAAGAAAAATGAACTTCTAAAAATTTATGAATCACTTTGGATTACCTATGTGAGCAACGTGTGTTAGATTTCATGTCACCTATGTGGATAATCTGGACCTGACCATCCTAGGGGAAAGTGATTCTAGAATCACTCACAGATGACAAACCCTAGGAGGGAACAAACAGAGAAATAAGTCCTAAGGAGCTGATTGATGGGCATCCCTTCCAGAATGATTCATACACCATCCTTGCCTGCATGACCATTATGGATTGATTAACATTAAAACAATACTATTCAAACAGGTCTGAAAACATTTCAGTGCAGCGGAATGTTGCATGAAAGATTATTGCTACCTCTCAGCAGACTGAAACAAGCCAAGATAATTGCATTGCTGGGCAAACTTACTCAGCCTCCAGATGCCATTTAAGGCTCCGAGGTTTGTCTTCTAAAACTGCATTATTTGGTGTAATCACGGCCTAACGGTATGCATGTAATCTGCTCTCCTTACATGGGGCGCCCAGTGGACACCACTGACTGCATCCCCTCTGCTCCAATTCTACCTTCTGTGGCTTAATATCAGAATAAATGAGGAGCTCCTGTCATCAGCTTGTATTTATTGGGCCTTTCTAGGTCAGCCTTGGTTCTTGAAGGCCAGTATGGGTGGTAGAAAATATAGTGGAGGGCAGGGCCTGATCTCTCCAAGAACTAAGAGTTAGAGCATGAAACTATATGAGAAAGATATTAAGTGCAACAAGTGCAAGACGAAAACGAAACATGGTTAGAAAATATATCAATTTTTTAAAATTTTTTCCCTTTTTTTTATTCCAGAAGGAGTACAGGGAGAGAAAAGCACCCCTTTCCCTCAGTATGGCCCGTACGTGCAATAATTCTTTTTCCTCCAGTTCTCCACCCCATCAGGATCCTGGGCACATGCAGGAATATTTTTTAAGCCAACAGGGTAGGGACGTGAACTTGTGCTATGGGGCTGTTAATACTAAAACCTTGTCTGTTTTCTCCATTTTCCTTTAAGACTTTTTTATTGTCATCTCTGAAAATAAAAAATAATAATAATAATTTCTTGTTTCCTGAATATATCGTATTCTGTTCCATTTCCCCCCTAGGCTTTCAAATCTCCTTCTACGTGACACTAGGAAACAGCAGTAATGACCTGCAGCTAGCTTGCCAGCATGTTGTAGATCCGATGACTGCACGTGTGAGAAGTGAGCTAGCCGTCCAAGACAGCGTGAGGTCACCACAAAGTCATTTTCAGAAAGTCGCTCTCTGAAGGTGATAGTCTATATGTGAGAGTCTATGAGTTCGAGGGCAAGAGGAAAAGAGTGACAAAATTCAGCAGGTAAATCCAGAAAGTTTGATTATTTATTATATGTCACAACTCTATTTTAGTGCTAAAACCACTTACTGTATGTGCCCCAAGATGGATCTATCACCAGCAAAGATGCAAAGCTTTAAGAAGGCACTAAGTGATTTTATGCCACGATAACTTCTCTCCTCTTTTGCTTACTTAGTTCTGAATGCTGTGGAAGCCTGGGGCTGGTTGTCATCACAACATGCCAATTTTGCTTCCCACAGCCACTTTTTTTTTTTTTTTTTTTTTTTACTCTAACCCATCTGTCTCCCAAATTCCTGAGCGTTTCCACCCTCTGAGCTTTCTCTGCTCAGTTTGCAGTCTGTCCCTGAGAACCGGAATGCCCTTCTCTTCTCCCTCCTTACTGCACAGACTCCTGGTCTACAGCCTCCTGACCTGGCATTCCACCTCCAACCAGTGGCGCTGCCTTCCTACCCTGGCTTCTTAAACATCTGTTGTTTTGTCAGTTAATCATTTACTACTTTTGTTGCTCTTCCACCTCTTCATGCAACTGTACTCTGCATCTCTGATGAGATCTTAAGATGCTCGAGGGCAGCAAATTGAAAAATCCTGGCCAGGCTTCCATTCTTGGGAATGAACCAAGTGAAATCTAAAGACGTGCCAACAGCTGTGGCTTACTTTAGCGTGGCTGTGGGATCCAAGAAACAGGGCAAAATTGGAGGGAGAGAGAGCAGTCCAGTTGGCAGCAAAGGGACTTCAGTGCAAGCTACATGGGAAGCTGCTGGAATTCCAAGGTAGAGCAGGTTTCAAGTTTAACACGATATCCATGTTTGCTTCTTGTGGCTAGGGGATTAAGTGTAAAGCAGATTTCTTAGATGAAATCAACTTTTGTGGGTTTAAAACTGCAGAAGTAGAGGTTAGGATGTAACCTCCCTGTGACATGATGCACGTGTCTAAAACGTTTTCCTGCCCCCACCCCAGTAAATCGCCAGAAAAGTTTGGACTTTTGTGGGTGGTTTATAAGGGGAAAAAACAACCAACCAACCCAGAAGAGAGGCTTGGAGAAAAGAAGTAGCTTAATTTTGCTAATTTCCCAATTTCGCCAGTCTGATTCTATAGTCCACCAGATCTTCACAGAGAGGAAAGGACAAGACAAGAGAGACTACTCAGTTTGGGTGTTACTTTACTTCAACAGATGCAAATCCTAAAGTTATCTGAAGTAATACAAACGAGTTGGAAATTTCCATTAACCCATTTTAATATGCCTCTTTTTTTTTTTTTTTTTTTTAAAGATTTTTGCCATAGGGCATGTGTACTTGCCGGAGAGAGACAGGGACAGACAGAAAGAGAGGAAAGGTGAGACATAACACCTGGACCTGGCGGGGATGGCCACACTGCAATTCCTTTTCCTCCACTATTATCTCAGGATTTAGGGCAAACCTGTACACACACACTCAGGGTGGTACCCAAGCCGCCGTGTCCAGGACTTGAACCATAGAGTCGGCCATGTGGGATCCAGTGCCCCAACTTTCATGCCATTTGCTGATCCCTAATATACCTCTATTGTATTTATAAATTTTAGAGGACAAATCCTAATGATAGACACATTATAGTACAGCAATATAAAATAAAATAAAATCTCAACAACTACCACTAGTACCACCACGACAATAAAACTCTCATAAAAAGAATTCTAGTACTGCTTCAACCTCAAACCTTCCCCATCCCTTACATTAGGCCTAAAACGCCACTCAAGTGAAGGCCCTAGTAGATCTTATTAAACCAAAACAGGAAGTTAGATGCAGGCATTTTAGAAAGTTCTTTCTCTAGAACTGTAAAAACATCATTTGCTTAAATACAACAAACAGAAAATTCAATTAACCTAAATACCTCATTCCTTACACATTTTGGTTCCTTGGGGTTTTACTGCCTCCGTATCAGCATATGCAACATTAAGTATGTCTAATTTTCAAAGTAGAAAATATAATTATTTCTTTTGTCAATGAAAATCTTGGGTAGAAATAATCACTAATGTGAACTTTGCCATTCCAGGTTGTTAAATTCAAATGAATATAAATGTTGCTCTCTCTAAATTATCTTTCTAATTTGAGTCACAAATGGGCTTTTTGCCCTCACCTTCAAGGCTTGCCTTTAATATTCTTTGAAAGATAAATTACATTATTATCTTAGGAAAGTCTCCTGAAAATCATTGAATTTTTAGTTCTAGAAGCTGGAGATATTTCTTGTTTGACAAAGTCTATCAATACCTGTCACTGACACCAAGATTGGATTTTTCAGGCATTTGTGGAGCAAAAGAAACAAAACAAATTTTACCCTGGCATTTATTTTAAAACAAACATCTAAATAAATCAGTTCTGGCTAAGAACATACCTGAGGGCTTTGGCTGGATTTAATTACACAAAGAGCTGGCAAATATACGGTGATAGCATCAGACTTCAGCACTCTGCAAATCACCTCAGCACTGCCATGTCACAGCAGTTATTCCCAACACGACGGAGGCCAGAGGAGGCCAGAGCACGGAGGGGCTCGAGCTGAGGGCCTAGTATGGCGGTCACCTGCACATGCCGCTCAGTAGGAGCATTTAAAGCAGCTTTTCTCTTTCGGATGTGTCCTTTTACTTCATTATGATGGTGGTGATTGTTTATGAAAGAAGAGAAAGTAAGCTAACTAGGAACAGGATAATATATATGCATTTATAGTTTGTCGAGTGCTGAATCCATGTGAGCGCTGTGATCAGTGTAGCATCTGCATGTCCCAGATTCATTCACTGAGTGCTCACAACAGGCTTCCGGGTTTCCTGTGTGGCTCATTTCACAGATGAGGTAACTAGTGGAGACACAGAGAAACTGTCACCTGCCCAAGGTCCTGAGGTCCTTACGTCAGAAAAACATCTGAGCTAGTAAATGAAGAAAACCTGGTGGGGGTAAAAAAAATAATGGAATGGGGAGAGAGCTAAAGAAATCTAATAGAATTCAGCAAAATAGTTCAATTCTTCACTAAAATGCCTTTATTTCCTTCAAGTTTTGGGAGACTCTAGGTACTAGTTCCTGTCTCTAAATTCAGGTGTATAAAAAAGGTGACTTTTTAAAAAATATATAAAACTCAGTAGAAATAATAATAGAAAATACTTTAACATCTCTTATTTTGTGTTGTGTTAGACACTATCCTAAATATTTTATTATTATTATCTCCATTTTACAAAGAAGAAAACTGAGGCACGGAGAGGTTACTCTGCCCATTGGCACACAGCACGTACAGTGGGGATCTGAACCTTTACAGTCTGCATCCAAAGTCTATTTTCTTTGTCCCTGAGCATCAAGGTGACTCCCTTGATTCAGCACTCTCCACTGCCTGCAATCAATGCACTCTTCCTTGCATCAACAGGACCACAGGAAAGCTGGTGAGGCTACTGAGGGCCTTCTATCACCCACATACTACTCTTGGGTACACGGAAGTCATTATATTTTGCTGGAGTTTACTGACATGGGGAGTTCTAAGGGCCACTCAAGCCCAGCTTGAGGACATCTCCTACAGCCCCTGTGGCCTGGGGTTGCTCTCTGAGTTCTCTCTAGAGAGTGAGGAACATACTTTCCTCAAGCTACCTGAGGTTCTTCTGTTGCCTTATCCCTGATGTCAGCCTCAGTGCAAGGAACTCTTGGAGCCTCCTCTCAGAGTCACCAGCATCGAATCTACTTTGTCTCTTAGCACATCTAGGGGGATTCTATCCTCGGGGGACCTGTTCATATCCATCTGAGATCCAAGTTCACATACTGTATCAGCTGCTGGGTGTACACAAAGGAAGATACCCCCCCCCCCCAAATTGTCCTGCCTTCATTAATATTTCAGCAAAGGCAGATAGGTCTCTGCTTCCATCCTACTTATTTATACTGAACCACCAAGAGCTCTCGTGGATCTTATCACATTAAGACAGGAAATTAGATTCGGGCATTTTAGAACTTTTTTTTCCCACTAGAACTGAAAAAGTATAAATTGCTTAAATACAAGAAAGAGAAAGTTCAATTAACCAAAATTCCTCATTCTTTATACATTTCACAAGGTAAAATGCTACTTTGTTACAAATGCATCCCCTAGACACCCTTGGAACCCTGGACGAAACTTTGATTTGATTTGTTTCCAGAGAACACTGAGAGGAACAAAAAAAGGGAGGGGTTAATCAAAGACTCTGGAATGCAGGCCTATGTCAATCACTAACACTCCAATTTAAAGTGTTTTCCCAGGAAGAGGGAACACAACTATCATCTTTAAGTCAAGGGCAAAGCTAAGAGCCTAGAAACATCATTCACTGGGAATAGATCTACATTATTGCTCTGTGAGTTTTTTTTTTTTTTTTTTTAACATTTATATTTTAGTTTCTATCTATTTGAACTGCAAGACCCTTACGTTTCAAGGGTTTCTTTGATGGATATTTCACTACTGGTGCATATTTTAATGCATAGGTATCACAATCACTTCTAGCATTCTGTTTGCTTTGGCCCAAACTATGCACTTCTTCAAGTATTAAGTTTATCCAAGATTTATGGAAAACCATGAGTCCATTAGACGGTAACCAGTGATCTAAAATTAAAGGCAAAAGTATTACTGTAACTTTATCCTTAATAAGAGCTACATGGTTAAAGAAGTTTAACTTTCAACACAGTACAACTTATGATAAATGTTTTTATAAAATACATATTTAGAGTTTCATTCATCTCGATTCATGAGCCTCAGATTTACAACTTTTTTTTTAAGAGAAATTTTTACTATAGGTCACATTGCTTGCCAGAGAGACAGAGAGGGACAAAAAGAAAGACAGAAATTGAGAAATCACCCTCCGGGAAGATGGCCATGCCTCAATCCCTTCTCCTCCATTCTTCTCTAGGGATTTTGGGCATGTGTACAGACATACCTGGTGTGGGTCCAAGCTGCCAATCCAGGACTCAAACTGTGGTCGACTACATGGGAGTCCAGCAACGTAACCATTACACCATCTGTTGGCACCAGCTATGCTACATTTTATACAAAGAAACCTTCTTTTACATATCGCTGTATCCTAATGCCTATGCTCTTTTAAAAAAAGAATTATTTCTTAATTCTATTTCTTCTTCTTACTATTATTTTAATTTGCTGTAGGGCACATGTGCCCACCAGAGAGAGACAGAGAAGGAAAGTGAGAAAGTAAGCTGCCAAGTCTGGGACTTGAACCGCAGTTGGCCATGTGGGAGTTCTTTATCCTAGAGTCACAGAGATAAACAGAACAATAACATATGTCTTTAAATTAATCCACCAAATGTGAAACTAAGAACCCCAGCTCTGGGAAAGTTACTTTCTTCAATGAGCCTTAGTTTCCTCAGTTATAAAATAAGCTATTGAAATTACCCAGAATTCTCATGGAATTACTTAGGATTAAGGGTGAATACAGATGCAGACTTCTCAGTACCGTGTTTAAAATACAGTGTGGCTCTTCCAAATAAAAGTGAATATGCATACATACAGTTGTACACCCCCCCTCCACACATACACACACATAATTCATATGGAATAGCACAACAAAGAAAGCTAAATCCACTATTGTAGGGGGAGATGGCATGTGGGCACGTAATGGTCTATCTTCTAGGTCAATGGGTATGCAGAGCTTAGAAGTTAAGTGCTATCAATTCAAATAGACAATCACAAGCATCTGGGCTCACAAAGATGATGATGCTAGCTACTAGTAAAGCTAGTTTAAGCTCTTATCTGAACCCAACGGTGGATACAAGGTTAACCTTACGTTACAAATGAGAAAACAGAGGCATCAAGTGTTCAAACAACCCACCATAGTTAGACACCTGGTACGTGGAGTAGCCAGGACTGGAACCTGCACAATCTGATCCCACAGTCCATACGCTTAACCTCCACAAAATGAAATGCTCCCTCTGACCTGCCCATAGTCCCATTCCCAGGGTGATGCAGGCCCAATCTTTCTGAAACAAAATTTAAACAAGGCTTCCCTTTTCCATCTCCCTGAAGCAATGAGTTCCACTCAGTAAGCCTGTCCTGACTTTACTTAAATCACACAAAATTGCTTGAATAAGATAACTGTGTGCGCTAGCAGAGCACTGTGTATTTTAGGCACATAAAATTGTTTGTTGAATCTGAATCTGAACATTGAAAACAAATGAAGAGTGACTGGTGTCACTGTATTCTCTGAATTTTCCACTTAGACTACGTACCTCAAAGTGCTTCCAGGTGGATGCCTGTTAGTTTTTATCTCTTTGACATGGTTGGTAGAAGTATTAAAAAGAGTGAATATTGTAACAATTACTTCATAACAACCATACTCTCACCAGTAGAAAGACATACAAGCTTATCTACTTATTTGCATTATTATTTATCTTTTTTTTAATTTGCCAGAGGGCACATGTACTTACCAGAGAGAAAGAGAAGAGAGAAACCGCCCCCCCCATCAGAAATGGTCATGCCACAATTCTTTATTTCGTCCTTCATTCCCAAAACTTTTGAGATTTTTGGTATGAACACACATGTTCCCAGCATGTTTTCTCAAGCTTCCAGGTCCAGGACTCAAATTGCACAAGTGGCCATATGGGATCCAGCTCATGTGACCACCAGACTATGGGCTAGCCCTACATAATTTTTTAATTTAATTTTTTAATTTAATTTTTTAATTGCATACACCTGTCAAGAGAGGATAGAAACAGAGATAGAGAGAGGGTGAAAGCACTCCCCTAGTGAGGTACGGTCATGCTACAATCCCTTTTCCTCCATTCCTCTGTTCTGCTGGGATTTGGGGCATACATGCCACATGCATAGGATGTTTTCCTAGATGCCAGGGCTGGAATTCGAACCATGATTAGCCATGTAAGATCTGGGTCCTTTAACCAATAGTCTACATGGCCAGCCCTCTGTCATTACTCATCTTAAATCGGACAAAATAGTGAGGCCTTATATACCTGTGACTTGTAGCTTTCCATTACTGAGGTCCTACTGCACATCAAAGTTATTTTTATTCCTCATGACCACTTTATTGATTTAATATGGTTACCTTCTCTGGTACAGGCGATAGAGACTGAGGCTCACCAAGAATGAACACATCCAAGGTCACACAACTTTTTGGGAAACACAGGCAGAACTTGCACCCAGTTCTGTTTCAATTCAAAACCTTCACATTGTTCTCCTAACATGTCAGGAGATTTCAGTGAGATGCTAAAAAATTAGGATGGTAGGCAAGCTTGAGAAACAAGGGGATCTGAGTAAGTATGGGAAGTGTGATTCTTCTGAATGGACCCTAAAATCTCAGCCCACTTAATCTCATGACAAATTAGTCACATTGAGAAAAAGATGAGGACTCAGGCTAGGGCTCTGAATAGGTGCAGGAGCCAGTGCTGAGTTTGATCTCCCTGGAGAAACACTGTCTTGGGACCAGCAGTTAGCATAATGGCTATGTCACTGGACTCCCATCTGGACTCCCATGTAGTCAACTGCATTCAAGTCTTGGACCTGGTGGCTTAAACTCATGCCAGGCACATATGTGTGTGTGCCCAAGATTCTGAGAAGAGAATGGAGGAGAAGGAATAGCGGCATGGCCATCCCTCCAGGGAGTGATTTCTTTCTCTCTCTCTCTCTCTCTCTCTCTCTCTCTCTGTCTGTCTGTCTTTCTGGTGAGCACATGCACCCTACTGCAAAAATCTCTCAAAAAAAAAAAACAAGAAAGAAACATCACCTTGAGGGACCAGCAGATGGCATAATGGTTATATTGCTGGACTCCCACATAGTCAGCTGTGATTCAAGTCCTGAACCCAGCGGCTTAAAACATGCTGCACAAATATGCATGCATGTTCAAAATCCTGAGAGGAGAATGGAGGAGAAGGAATTGTAGCATGGCCATCCCCTCTTGGGGGTGATTTCTTGTTTTCTGTCTCTCTATCTCTCCAGTGAGCACACATGCCCTACTCCAAGTCTATCCAAAAAAAAAAAAAAAAAAAATGAAATTTTAAGAAAGAAACATGGTCTTGAGTTTTGGAAGAGAGACAGCTGTCACTGGAGAAGGCAGTGAAAACATGAAGCCCAAACACCACAGGACACTCTGGGTCTGAGGCTGCCAGTCCGACATTAGGCCCAGAAACTTCACCTCGAGGTAGTGAGAGCCAATCTGTGTTTTGCTGTGATGTTCTCTCATCACCGTGACATCAGGGCAGACCTGAGGATCTCTTATATCCCAAATTAGAAGATCCAGCCCTGCAGGTAGCTTCTTTTAGGAGCAGCTCATGTTACTTCTTCCTTCCCCCCCCCTCATTTTTTTAGTACATGGTTTCTCCAGGTGGTGATCCTCCTGTCTCAGCCTTCCAGCTGGGACTGCAGGCACACACTACTAGTCCTGTGTTTTGTTTTTTTTTTTTTAGAGACAGGTATGTTGCCCAGGCCAGCCTTGAGTTTGTGATTCTCCTGCCTCAGCATCGCAATCAATGGAAATGCAGGTGCATGCCACGGTATCTGGCCTTTAGTTTGTACTGGGAATTAAACCTGGGCCCTCTGCATGACCCCAGCTTGCAGGGCACAATGTCTCAGCAACATGCACCACCATGGCTGGACCCACGTCCTCACTTTTAAGCAGAGATGGACTGTTCTGATACCACCACCACATCTCATCCATCTACACTCATCTTCCTTTAATTCTTCTGCAGATTCTTCTTTCTGGTTTAGCCTTTCCCCAAATTGGCATGGAGAAGAGGTGGATGAAATAGTGTAGTGAACTTTTGGTGAGCAGGAATATCATCAGGTAGGAGCAGAGAGGAGAAGACAGCTGTGAGTCTAGAAGTGTACGTGGTGAGGTTCAGGCTGGGGCCCAAGGAGTGGGTGTTGCTGCTTGAGGCTGGGGCTGCATAGGAGGCCTAGGTTTAGTTCTCAGACGATCTTACACAAGTCGGATGTGGTAATGTGAGCCTGCAATCCTACCTAGCTGGGAGGCTGGGGCAGGAGAATCATGCCATGACAAGACCCCATCAAAAATACTTACCTCGCTCTCTCTCATTAAGAAAAAAAACAGTGTGCAAATGGTGCGTTAGCCCCTCCATCCTCAACTTACCACATGCAACTTCCCAAGAAGCGACATGAAGGAGCACACAGGAGGGGAGAAGAGTGGAAAGAGTATAATTAGATAATGTTGCTGCACTCAGCCTCCTGTGCATCCCCTAGAAGTCCTGGTCCCAGGCAGGTGGGAATGGATCCTTTACTAAGCCTGTAAAGACCCTGAGTACTCACTAGAGAGGCTGTCAGTAGTCCCACCAACAGCTCTCCAGAAATCTAAGGCAAAAGCAGTCCACATGACCAGAGGGCCGTGGACCTGTACAGGGGCCAAAAATTCGGCTTGGAGGTGAGGAAGAAAGAAGGAGGAGGAAGAAGCCAAGGCAATAGTTCTGCCTTTCAACTGTGAACTCATAAAGGCGTCTTAGCAGCAGTGATGTCTGGGCTAGTGCTGGCATTTTCCAAAAGCTTACGGGGGTCTCGACAGCTTTAAGAACATATCCCATGGCAAATAATATTGGATGTTGGTATTATGGCAAAAGCATCTGTCCCATGGAGTCCAAATTTGCCCTTCCAAGCAAGCCCATCTAACTCACCTACTTTCAAGACATGTGCTAAAACAGGGATTGTTCTATAGGGCAGGCACAATCAGAAAGCAAATGTCTATGCCCACTTCCTTCTTGAGTGTGATTAAGTGATCCTCAAGGGAGAATAAAGGCAGCTACTTGCTTTGTGGTGTATACCTGAAACTCAGGCATCTGTCTATGTTCCCACATGCCTGATTCCAGGTCTTCTAGGAGAAGCATAGGAGGTTGGAGCTGGTTGCAGACACACTCCAGGCCCACAAGGCCGTGCCCAGCTTCTCTGCTGCTGAGCCTGCTGGGGGCTGCTCTTGCTTCTGGTACTATCTGTCTCCACTGAAGTTACCATGCACAGTAAATTAGTTTGCTTAATGAGCATGATTAATACACTGATTAATGTGACAATTTGATGACACTTGCTTTACCAGCCTGACCTTTGCTCAACTTGCATGGTCACTTTACTTCACTATCAATTAAACACCTACATACTAAGCACCTACTATGTATTTACATCGGAACTTAACTCCAGGGAAGGACTGCAAGAGACTCAGCAGCTTCTACTCTCAGTGGAGAGGCCAGGTTCTCATAAAAAAGCAAAGATGCAATGGATAGGTAGAAAGATAGACACTCAGCAATGCTGAAAGGCTGGGGCAGAGTCAAGGAGGAGAATATGGGTGGCAGGGTGAAGGAGGATGGATTACAGCCACTGGAGATGAAGATGAGCAGTCGAAAGATCTCTAAACAGTGGGTACGTAGGCAAGGAGTTTGTGGCATCTTGTGGGGACAAGGAGTTGCCCACAGTGGCTCAGAATGCAGGATGCACTGGAGGTACAGCCTACAGGTAAGTTGCAGGGCAGATGAAAGGTAGCTTGGGAAATGCTGTGTTTAGAATTTAAACATCATTGTTCAGGCTGGGAGTCAGCAAACATTTTCTGTGAAGAGCCAAATGGTAAGTCTTTTGAGACAGACAATATATGTTGCCACTACTCAATGCTGTCTTTATGGGCCAAAAGCAGCAGTGGGCAATATGTAAAAAAGTTGGCATGGCTGGGTTCCAATAAAACTTTATTAACAAAAACAGGCAGTTGATGGATTTGGCTTGTGGCTGCTGCTTGTTAATCCCTGCTATAGGTGACAGGAAACCCCATAAGGCTTTTTGGCAAGGGGATTATAACCTGCCACATTCAGTATACCAGACAGGTCACAGTGCAGCTGATTAGACAATACACTGGAGGGGAAGGGGAGAGACCAGGAAGCAATGATGATGACAGGTTCATTTTTAATGTTTCAAATTTTGTTTTAACTTGTCAGAGGGTATGTGTGCTCTCCAGAGAGAGACAGACAAAAGGAGACAGAGAGAGAGAGAGACAGAAAGTAAGAAAGCACTCCCCAGGGGGACGGCCATGCCCTAATCCCTTTCCTCCATTCTCCTTTCAGGATTTTGAGCATGCAAGCACATGCACACAGTATGTTAGAAAGGCACTGGTCCAAGGCTCAGGCTGTCCATTTGGCCACGTGGGATCTGACCACCTTCACCACCATTCTACCAGCTGGCCCAACAGGTATTTTTCAAAAAGCTTATTTCCTTATTTGTTCCATGAGAGAGAAAGACAGCACTCTCGGAAGGGTCTTGACAGCACAGTCCATCTCCAGTTTCAGCCAGGCCTAGATCATGGACATGTGTGTGTCGAGTTCTCAAGGAAGTGTCAGGGTGCAAACCCAGAACTTCCACCTGGGGACCATCCTTGCAGAGAACAGTGTTTTACCGCTGCACCACCTTTTCACTGACCTTTGCGAGTCTCCACTGCTGTTGCACACCATCTGTGCGGCCTCTCCTCTCAGCACATGGCCTCACGGTCACACTCCACTCTCAGACTCTACGGACCAAGGCATCTCCCAACCCAGCTGCAGTTTCTAAAGTACACGCTGGCAAAGGCGTCTCTTAAGGATAGATCAGCACAAAGGTAACTTGTAAATTTGACAGGATGTAGGAGATGAGAAGGATGGCTTGTAAAGGAAAATGTGGAAAAGGCAGGGTCTGAGTAAGGTAAAACAGGACTCAGCATGACAAATGAGCATGATCAGTCCTTTTATCTTTTCATATTGAAGTGAGAAGGAGAACTGGGATCAATGCCCCCCATCAGGGACTAACTCCTTTCTTGTCTCAGAATAACACCAACTTGCTAAATGTAGAGAAGGAGGGAAAGGAACCTTCCTGGGGCATCTCTGAAGAGTTTCTAAACAGAGGCCTTGCCAGTCCTACTTTTAGGAACATGTAAAGATTCCATGGTCATTAGTAAAATCCATCTGCATTAATATGTTGAAGTTGCCACAAACCAGAATTAAATTGAATGTGCTGAGCAAACTCTAAATCTACTATTAAGGGATGTTTTGGAAAAAAAAAGTCTTCAGAGTATGACAAGGGTAATCTTTGGCACAGTCTAAGCAGGAAATAAGATTTGGGAGTAACGAGGTTCAGTGATAAATAAGAACCTACTGCTTTTGTTTTATGCCAGAGGGTACTCACTAGAGAGAGGGAAAGCAAGAATACAGTCCCCAACAGGCATGGCCATACTGCAATCCCTTCTCTTTATCCTCTTTCTTTTCTTTTGAGTTCTTGGGCAAGCGTACACAAGAGCCTGAACTGTTTCTCAAGAAACTGAGTCTGAGACTGGAACCACGTGACTGGCCATATGAGACTCAGCTCACTTAACCACCAGGTCACGGGCTGGCCTGCAGTTGCCATCTTAAAAATAAACTATATCTTCCAAAATTTTGGATGCAATTAGAATTACATTCTCTCTCAGAAACAGGATATAAATGTGAATTAATTCCCAGGCTAGCCCTTCAAAGCTTACTTAAAGCAAAAGGAAAATGACTCAAAAATAAAAGAAAGCAATGGCTTTACAGTACTAGTAATTAAGTGAATAAAAATAGATTTAAAAAGAATTTTTAAAAAATGATCTTAAAAACAGAGTTTATGGAAATAAAAGAAAGATAATTTATTTTGACATTCTCTCTTTTTTTTTTTTGGAGAGGTTTTCACTATAGGGCACGTTCGCTCGCCAGACAGACAGAGAGAGATAGAGAGACAGAAAGCGAGAAATCACCCCCTAGGGGGGATGGTCACGCCGCAATCCCTTCTCCTCCATTCTCCTCTCGGGATCTTGGGCACACACGCACATGCGCCTGGCGTGAGTTTTAAATCACCGGGTCCAGGACGCGAACCACGGTCGACTACGTGGGAGTCCAGCAACATAGCCATTACACTAACTGCTGGTTCCCTATTTTGATATTCTCATCAGTTGCAAACCCACCTCCCACTTCATTCATTCGATACAAGACATGCTGGTTTTCTTGTTGACGACTCTAAGCTTGTTCTTGCCACTGGGCCTTAATGATTGCTGTTCCGTCGGTCAGGAACATATCTCCAAGAGATTATTAAATGTCTAAACCCTTCTCATGATCAAAGTCTCCTAGGGGGGCACACCCATGAGTCTCTAAAAGACACCGTCCCTACTCTAGTCAGCATCTGTACTGTAGCACTAGTCAATTTCTATGAATAATTTTATTATTTGTTTTTCCCTTGATATAATTGTTGACTGTCTGTCTCTTCCATCATATATAAGTTATATGCAAGCAAGGACTTTGTCTTCTTAATCCTATAAATGCTCAACTAATTTTTTTTTTTAAAAAAACCTGTTGAATGGATCCTGAAGAGGCTATATGGGACTTTCCAGGGCTGTGTAAGGTGGAGGCATGATTTCTCTATTTTCTCAATTTAATTCCAAAACAAATGATGACCATCATTTGATGGAGAGACCCAAGTAGAGAATCATTCTCTTAATGTTTATGAACCATCACTAAAATTCCTTGGTTCCTCATGATGGAATAATCTATAGTCAAGAATTAGAGAGCAGTTCTTGAATCCTTAGATCAAATTTGAATGAGAGGTAAGGAAAATGAGTTTTTTAAAAGTTTATGCATGTACCAATGGGAAAGAAAAAAGTGCAATGTTGATTCAACTCACTGCATGTTCATAAAAGGCACAAAAATAGGAAAATGACTGGGTGGGAGCAAACTCTCCCAGAAGAAAAAGAGAGACACTGTGAATGATAGATCGAAATACTGTCATGGACCTGCAGGAGGTGCCACCAGCACAGGGCACAGCTGTGCTCAAAATGAATTTTACACTGATTAGGGAAAACTGCTAATAGAAGGCAAAGCATAATTAAAAAATTATTAAAAATCTACCGTAATCCGAGACTTGTATATGTGTCTTATACTTAATCCTTACAACAATCTTTTGAAGTTCATATTATATTTTTTAAAAAGTATTTCCTAGGGGCCAGCAGATGGCATAATGGTTATGACGTTGGACTCCCATGTAGTTGACGGCAGTTCGTGTCCTGGACCAGGTGGTTTGAAACTCATGCCAGTGCATGTGCATATGTGCCCAAAATCCTGAGAGGAGAATGGAGAAGGGACTGCGGTGAGGCCATCCCCCTTGGTGGTGATTTTTCACTTCCTGTCTCTCTGTCTCTCTGGCAAGTGTACTTGCCCTATAGCAAAAAATCTCTCTTTACAAAGAAAAAAAAAAAGATTTTCCTAATGAGGAAACTGAAACTCAAAGAAATTAACTTGTTTAATCAAGAAAACATAATCCTGAATTAGGGCCTGTGCTATTTCTCTAAAAGGGATCACTATTAGTTAGATACTGATACTCATAAACCTGAACTTCAAAAATGTACAAAACAAATAGTGGGCAATTGAATAGCTATTTTATCTAAAAAAAGTAAGTTTTGCTTCATACAATTGCATTAGATCATATGGTTATCCTAGGTTTTGTAAGAATTATTTGCATTACAAAGTAAATCTGCTTTGTACTGTGGCTGTATTTCCCAATCGCCTTCTGTAATAATTGTTTGAGTTGGGGGTTCACAATAAGCACATCCTGTTAGCAAGTTACAGATATGACAGTCCTGTCCTTTTCTGTTTTCATGACAAATGAACAAATAAAACAACTGAAAAATTATATCCTCAGAATACAAAGCAGGAAAAAATGAAGATCAAATTGACTTTTCTCCTACCGTAATGTATCCGTTTCCAGGACCGACTCTGCCTAGCATGTTTGTGTCATGCCCTAACCATGGCTGCCTCGCCCCAACAGGGCCCAGGGAGAGCACTGAGGAAGAAAGAATGCAACCTCTCTGTCCATCTCTGTGTCCGTGAGAATTGCAGGGCCAGTTTTACAAGTTGGAATACAAGCAGGTGATGGATCAAATCTAAGAAGGTAGTGATAGACAATTAATTTGATCGCCTCTAACTCTAAAATGTCTACTTAAACATGAAGCCCCTGGATTTTGGTGTGTTGAGCCCTGATTTTTGTCACCTTTTCCTTAGTTTTGTATCATTTATTCCCATGCGTTACCCTGCAAAATAAGTGCAACTCAAGCTCTTTCAAAGAAACCAGAACATAAGCGAATGAATCATTTTGACAGTGGAAAATGACAAAACATCTTTCAGAATCTCTCCATACTTGGCTGATAAATGAGCCGCATCAACCACAGATTCTAACACCGAGCAAAGACTAGTGAAAACAAGTGAGCCCACTCAGAGCACAGGTGGAAGACGGCGCAGACCGTCTGATGGTTAGAAAAGGAAAAAGATTGATTCTTTCTTGATTTGTAAAAAATGAGCAAAGTGGAAAATGCGTAATATTGAAACCTAAATGCTTTCAGTTAATTACTTATTTACCTAAGCATCATTATAAAATGCTCGGTCATATTTACTACTAAGTTAATTTCCAATTGTATTTTTTTTCTAAAATAGTGCAAAAAACTTAAATCTATAATCAGTGAAACACGCATACTAATGCCTATAAGACAAATTCAGACTACCTCTCTTTGTTCCTAATATACTATTTTACCTAAAAGTAAATTTTAAAATAATTTTAAGGGGACTTATATAATTATAATAAGGTTTATAACTATGAATATGAAAATTACAAATAAGGTTTTAAAAATTATGAATTTATACAATCGGAAACCTCAGTAAATAACCCCTGTAATTTTGGAGAGAATGTATCACTGGATGTTCATTAGGTTCCTAATTCGTGTTTATTATGGAGCTTTAGAGTTAAACACATTGAGATCAATGAAGTTGAAGTTATCAGTACTAATCAATATCATGGTCCTCCATTTTTTTCTGGACATTCCAATAAAATTATTTTGATGAGGCTGTGTAACATATTCTATCTTGTGAAATATCAGTAAAAATAAGGATGCCATTTCAGGACTAACTTAATGCAAAGCCCCCTTATAATTCTTCAAGCCCTCTTTTTCTTTTTGTTTCTCTTTTTGTTTGTTTGTTTCCTTTTCTTTCTTTCTTTCTTTTTTTTTTTTTAAGTTGCTGGAGGGATCATGGACATGCCAGAGAAAAAGAGGGAAAAGTTAGAAAGTACCACTCATGAGTGATGGCCAAGCCACAATTCCTTCTCCAATTCTCTCCCCTTTTGGGATTCTGGGTGCCAGTGTGCACACACACGGTATTTTGTTCAAGCTGCTGAGTCTGGGACTCAAAACATAAGCCAGCCACCTTAATCATGTCACCAGCTAGTTCCAAGTCCTCTTTTTCTGAGCAGAACATGGAGGCCCAGTTTTGAGATGACAGAATCACCACGCTAAATCACTTTATAGAACTACACCAAAAGAGTGTCCAGAATCTGCAAAAAAAAAAAAAAAAAAAAAAAAAAAAAAAAAAAAACCCTGTTGCTAGAGACGAACAAACTTCTTACTCATCTACCTAGATTTTGGGTTGTTATTCAGCCTAACCTCTTCTATCCTCTTCTAAGCGCCTTTCGATTTTGATATCCCATTTTTCAAAGGAATAGGAGATCTAAACATTTTAGGTATTAAGTTTGACTATAGCTAATTTGTTCCAATATGCAAGGCAAGCAGCTAATCAGAATGTGTTTGGTCCCACACTAAGGCTCCAAAAGGGCGATCTAACATCCATATCTCACGTGCCCATCTCATCAGTTTTCCCAGAGACACTGCTTTTATCCAAGAGAGCGATTTCCTCAAGTGCACAATGAATGAGCAGAACCTAGAGCTAAACTCCTTTAGTTAAATTTCTGATGAGCCTGGCCATTTACAAAACCCTTGGTCTTGGGCCAATTACCTAATGGATTTGAGCCTCAGTTTCTTCCTGTGTAGAAGGAAATAACGATAGAGTATTCCTACTTAGAGTACTACTATTGTTTGAATATCCCCTCTGAAGCTCATGTTGAAATGTAAATGTCATCGTGGCAATATTAAAAGGTGAATTTTATAAGAGGTGATTAGAGCATGAGGGCTTCACCGTTATGCATGGATTAACGCTATTATTGTGGGAGTGGCTTGATTATCCTAATAAGAGAGGGTTCCTGATAAAATGAGAAAGTTCAGTTCCCACCCACTCCCTCTCTCACGTGCTCTCTCACTATATGATGCCTACCACCACAACACGAACAGCAATAAGGCCCTCATCAGACCCAGCCCCTGAACTTGAACCTCCCAGGCTCTATAACTGACAAACACATTTCTTTTCTATATAGACAGTCCAGCTTATGGTATTGTTACAGAAGCAGAAAACGAATTAAGACAAGTATTAATGAAATGACGCACAAATTATTTAAAACGATGCCTGACACAGCTCAATAAATGTTAGCTTTTATTGTTAGTGGAAAATTCTGAAGCATCATGAGAAGAAGAAGGTGTGACCCCAGTACTTAGCTATAGGAAAAATCGAGAGTTATTCCTGCAACTTCTCCTCAATAGTTGTTATTGGCTGTTCTAGCACTTGTGAAAAACTGTTCAGGTAATGCTTAGAAGCAAATGCCCAGATCTAACACTAACTTCTTCCACCCCCCCATCATCTCACTAAAGCCTTACTGGACTGGTACCAGAGTGTCTGTCGCCAGTAGGTAGAAAGATAAAGGTGTCTAGTCATTAAGGCTTTGGATAGCTTGAGCTGCAGACTAACTGGTGGAGGAAGGAGAGTACCGTCCCTTGATGACAGTCAGCACTACATGGAAGCCATGATCAGAGGAATTCAGCCTTCCTAGCACAGGTCAGAGGCAAACTTGTGATTGTCAGAGGTGACAGATGAATTAGACTCAAGCTGATGACAGAGTACAAATTTTCAACAAAGGAAATGGGAAGGGTCACCCATGTCCAAAAGCTAGGGATATTGTGATAAATAATCATGGCAGGTCTCCTTGCACTTTCTTGACTCAAAAAATCTGTGTGAGGGAACCAGCAGTTAGCATAATGGCTATGTCACTGGACTCCCACATAGTCGACCCCGGTTTGCGTCCCGGACCCAGTGGCTTAAAACTCACGCCAGGCGCGTGTGCGTGTGTGCCCAAGATCCCGAGAGGAGAATAGAGGAGAAGGGATTGCGGTGTGGCCATCCTCTCTGGGGTGTGATTTCTCGCTTTCTGTCTCTATGTCTCTCTCTGTCTGTCTGGTGAGCGCATGCACCCTATAGCGAAAACCTCTCCAAAAAAAAAAAAAAAAAAAAAAAAAAAAAAATCTGTGTGAGACAAAAATATGGCCAAAATGAAAGTTCTGGATGCTGCAGCATCATCATTAAGAAATGAATACAATTGAATTTCCTGAAATGAAAATTATCCTTCTCTTCCATTAGGAAAGGGAAAAAAAGAAGAGTCTCAATAGCATATACTTTATCCATGCAAGTTTCAGCAAAGACCTGTTACTGTGGAACCAAGAATCAGAAGTCTTTGCGTTCTTCAGTTAGGGGTCTGAGTCTCACCTGTTGTTGACTCTCTAATTCCCACTGTACACAAGGTCCACAGATGGACTGAATCAGGACTGGAAAGGATATTATCTCTGGCCAGAAACAGATACTTTTTCATTTCACATAGTAGAAAGGCTTATTGAGTCTGAAAGCTCAGAACATAGAAATACAAAAGAATAGAAGAGGGACCAGTGGTTGGTATAATAGCTGTGTTGCTGGACTCCCATGTAGTTGACCGCGGTCCGAGTCCCAGACGGGGTGGCTTAAACTCATGCCGGGCACGTCTGTGTGCATGCCCAAGATGAGAGGAGAATGGAGGAGAAGGGATTACGGCATGGCCATCCTCCCTGAGGGTGATTTCTCGCTTTCTGCCTCTCTGTCTCTCTCTGCCTTTCTGGTGAGCGCACGCATCCTATAGCAAAAACCTCTCCAAAAAAATAAAAAGAAGAGAAGGCAGGAAGGAATGAAGAGAAGAGAAGGAGAATAGGCAGAGAGAAAGGAAGAAAGGAGAAAAGACAAATATTCGAGGAAAACATAAGTAATTAAAAATTTTTTTATAGATTTATGTCTTAGATTTCCAACAAAGAAAAACCTACATTTTTCTACACAAGATATTTTCATTATTAGTAGTGGTAATGTACATAATTTAAAAGCTTTTTTGACATTAGAACAAAAATATCCTCTATGAGAATAAAATGGTTCTGAATTCAAGTTTCAAGTAAATACAGCAATGGCTAGTCTAGATGAGTACTATTAATACTGAAGGCTGAATTATTCTTGCTGTGGATCTGTCCTGTATAATGTAGGATACTTAGCAACAACTCTGGCCCGAACATGCTAGATCCCAACAGCACCCTCTTCCTGGTTTTGAGAACCAAAGATGTTTCCATCAGGACAGCAGGTGGTATACTGGCTAAGGCACAGGACTCCCACATGGCCAACCAGGGTTCGAGTGCCGGACCTGACGGCTTGAAACTCCAGCCAGGTGCATGTGCCTGCATGCCCAAAATCCTAAGAGGAGAATGGAGAAGAGACTGTGGTATAGCTATTCCCCTGGGGGGGGGGGGGTAATTTCTTGTTTTCTATTTTTCTGTCTCTGTCTCTCTGGTAAGCACGTGCACCCTATAGCAAAAATCTCTCAAAACACAAAAGAAAAACAAATATGCTTCCAGACACTGCCAAATGTTCTTTAGGGAGCAAAACTGCTGTTGCGTCTAGATGATGATTTTATTTCTCATCTCAAATAACAGTAAGAAGTGAAGTGTGTGTGTGTGTGTGTGTGTGTGTGTATGTGCACACACACACTAATATCATTCATGCATTTACAGGTTCATATAAATTAAGGATGAATTATTCCCAATTATTATTATTTTTAAAATACTGCCAGAGTGCTCATCAGAGAGGGGGGAAATAAGCACCATCCATAAAAAGCGGTCACACCACAGGGTCCTTTTCCTCCATCTCACACTCCTTTAAGGATTCTGGGCAGAAACATCCACACACCTGGCATGTTCTTTGTTTGTTTGTTTGCTTTTTGTTTTCTCCATGCTGCTGGAACTGAGACTGTGCCTTCAGCCACGTGCCATCCAGCCGCCTTAGCCACCATGCCATGGGCTGGCCTCCCAATGATTCAGTAAGACTATCTAGAAACCAAGTTCTGAACACTATTTTACCTATATGTATTAAGAAAATATTTATTTTAAGTGCCCAGCTCTCTACTATGTGCATTAGAAAGCTTAAACCACAAAACAGAAAGAAAAACATGGTAACTCTACAGTGGATCAGCTCAAGATTCAGTGCATAACTGTGAGAACAATCCTCAGACTCCAGAAACATTCTGGTCACAATGAAAGGCACATGAAGAGATGTCCCCTTTACATCTGGGATCAGAGGATGTCCTGTGTTGATGGTTTTGTGAAAGTAAGTAAGAGAAATGGATTTGTTTTTTCTTTGTGTTCCTACATCTCATATATCTGAAAAGTGAACAATGATTTATTTAGTGACTTTGAATGAGTCCAATTGTGAGGAATTGCTGAAGACCAAGCTCCAGTGTGAGGACAGAAGTCTGACTGCTTTATCTATTTTCCAAAATCCTTTCCAGAGGGCCTGGAAGGAGTCAGGCCCACAAACATTAACAGATCATTTTGACCCATTCATAACAGGATTCTTCCTACATCCTGCCCCTGGCCTAGTAACTTTGTGATGTATATTGAGCTTCATCTCTGTTAAAGTACATTCCTTTCTGATCTCAGCAAACTTTCTTTTCCAATCACCAAACTAAAAACTATAAATCCATCTATAATCTATAAGCCTTCCTTCCACATTTCCCTCCTTTTTGGGCCAGACCAATGGAAAAACTCTTCACTAAATTCCAAACCCTGGCTCTCGCTCTCAAAATCAAATAAAAGGAATCCCTGTACCTGATCACTCCGAGAAAGGCATTTTTTGCCTCTTCTCAGGGCCTAGGTCACTCATATTCTGCTTAGAAATAAACCACATTGATTATTATTCTTACAGAGTTGGTTATTTTCTATCAACAAATTAAATGATTCTAGGGAGGAAATTCAAAGTCCAGCACTCACTCGAACTAATTTTGTTACCCAATAAATCACTTTACTCATTTCTTACACATGAGTGAGGGATGTGTTCCCTACCTCATGAGGACAGAAGGACAGAAAATAAGACATTCCCTACAACCTTCCTCCTCGTTCTCTCTTCTTTGAGCTTACCAGCCTCTTGCTGCTCCTGAAGCCTCTGGGCCTCAGGGCCTTTGCCTGTGCTCTTTGCTTTACCTGGCATGATGTTCCTCTCTCCAGATATCTGTATGGAGAGTCACTTCAGTGACACTTTTTACAGCTACCCGATCTAAAATCTCAAACTCAGTCTTCACCCTCATAAGCCTACTTTCACTTCTTCCCATCTTACTTTCTTCTCCTTAACATTTTACACTAGGTAACACTGTATGTGTTTCATTTGTTTACATTTTTTAATTCTTTGTCTTCCACACAAAAACAGAAGGCTTCCCAGTGACAGAGATTTTTGTCTATTTTGTTCAGCTTTTGTCTCGAAAACTGTCTGACACATAGTAGATCTTAAACTAAAATCTGCTCCATGGGGCCAGAAGGTGGTATGGTGGTTAAAGGAGCTGGATTCCCACATGGTCGACCATGGTTCAAGTCCTGGACCTTGCGGCTTGTTTTCTCGTTTTCCTTTCTCTCTCTGTCTAGTCACATTAAAAAATAACAACAACAAATGAAATTAAATAAATAAATTATTATCTTTAAAAAAAAATCTGCTCCAAAAGTATTTCTGACTATGATTCTAGTACACTTAGCAGGAAGGGAGAAAAAAAAAAGATACAACTTACTCTAACTTCAGTCTTCTTTAGGCTATAAATTTAGCTGAGCAGTAGTGCTGAAAGCATGAAGAGAAAGAACTTAAGTGTAGTCAGTTTGAAATTTGGTTAGCTATAGAAAGTCATTATGGTAACAGAAGTAGAGAAGCCGATATCCAGCCATTATTCAAGGTCTATGGCATAAGTGACACAGGAAGTGGAGCTTGAAACAACAAAAAATGTACTGTTCCAGCTCACTAACCTGTGGGAATCCCACACAAAACTATTCACTTCAACAAAACAATTTGAATTTTTTAAAAATATTTTTCATGCCAGATACTGGACTCTATCTTTAGCTCAAGTTTTCAAGTTTATGTGTAGAGATTTCAATTATTCCCATTTTATAGATTAGTAAACCGAGCCTAAAGTAAAGAAATCAGGTTAAATAAGTTTCACAAGGGGATACTCTTTATGCTTTATTTTCACCCCGGCACACTGTACTCCTGTTAACAATTTTCTTTTTCTTCTCAATAAATCTCTACTTGCTGGCTTCAGGCAATTTACTTTTCTCATCTATGTGACCCTCCAGTTGTTCCTCTCCTTGGAAGTGATAATAATGGACATGGCCTACAAGGGCCCAAATACGTCGTAGCTCTTAGTGTCCCCTGGCCTCTCCGGCAACTCTCAACATTTCCTCAAGGCCACCTTCACTTCAGAGGGCTCTGTGAGTTCCAGAGGCCATTCATCACCCTGTATGCCTGCCCTGCTTTGTATGCGCAGTCTTAAAAAAACATAAAAATGCTAACTTCACTGATTTCAATTAGAACAGAAAAAAAAAGTATCTAAGAGAAAGGGAGATTAAAGTATCTGATTTTGAAAGAAAATGCCAAAGACGTCAGAAGGACAGTAATCTTTTTAGCATTACATAGAGGAGAGAAGAGAGAATTTATTTCAGGGTAATGTAGGAAAAGAAAAAAAACATTTTGTTTTCTCTTTTGAATGAAGTTGCCACGTGGCCTCTTTCTCTCTCTCTCTCTCTCTCAATGGAAATTTGAAATAGGAAAGTTTCCCAAATAATTTTAGATCAATCATGAGTTCATATGGTTTTGACATCATAACTCTTGTCATGTTACCATGCCAACAGGCAGTGAGGAGCTAAAAGCTTCCCAAAGAAATGGAAATTATGGGCTTAGATGCGATTCAGTCCTCCACGGGGTGAACACGAACAATATCGCCAAACTATAAATACCGAGGACTGCCACCACACTCTCTCACACACTCTCTCTCTCGTTTCTTTCAATGAGCACTGAAAATATGTGTTCTATTTTGGAAACAAAACCTGAAGATCCACATCCCCAAATGAATGCCCCGCTGTAATAGAATGTTACAAGACTCTTTATTGTTACTCTTGGAATAAACCACCCATTAATTTAGACACCCCCGATTCTTACCTTCCTTATAACCTAACTCCAGTATATCGAATTCTTACTCTTTCACGTACAGCTAGAAGTAAGGATGGACACACATCTCAGTTCTGTGTCCCTATATTATGAAGACAATGTAGGTTAAAGTGCCTGAAATACAGGGGCACATATGCCAGAAATGAGAAAGGAGCACATTTTGGACATTGTCGCTTTTAAAAATACCTCCTGAATGAAAAGGTCAAATCTTCCCATTTATTCTTATTACTGTTGCTGGCTGATTAGCTTCGGTTCTGGTTTCTGTTTGAACTTCTGGGGTATCAGGCGTTACAACAGAGCATAAACAGAAATATGGTCTTTATCCCACCTAGAGGGCTGAGTCATAAAATGTGTGCTTCATGGATTCCTCAATGATATAACAAAGCAATGAGAAAATGCCTTGCTTTCTTTGAATGGTAAACTAGTAACTTGAACCACGTCGGCGAGCATTCATGCCCTTGTACGACCTCGTCCCTTGCCACTGGCTGACCCTATGGCCTGCTTTAACCAAAGAATGTTTGGTGGTGATGGTGTGTTAATCTGGGACCTAAGCCCTACGAAGTCCTGACATCTCCTGCCTTTTTTGCTATAAGAAGCCAAAGCTGCAAGAAGCGATGAACAGAGGCCATGTGGATGGGCACAAGACCCCAACCAACAGCCCCAGCAGAACCCTGAGCCACAGCGCAGAACCAACCTGTTAGGACACCTCAGACAGGAGTCCCAGTCCCAGCAGCTACTCTGCCTAACAAGCACATCAACTGTCCTTAGCAGGTCCTTTCTGAACTATGGTCAGGACCAAGTGACAAAGTGGTAGAGTTCTTTTCCTTTATTTTGTATAGCCAAAGGGCATCTGTGCTATCCAGAGAGAGAGACAAAGAGACAGAGACAGAGAGAGGAAGAAAGCACTCCTGTATGGGGGCTTCATCATGTCACAATCCCCTCTCCAACATTTCTGCTTCCTGTTGGGATTTGGGGCTTGTATATGCATGAACCTGGTTATGTTTCTCAAGCTGCTAGGGTTAGAATTCAAATCTAGGTCAGGCATGTGGGATTCAGCCCACTAAATCACTAAGGCACAGAGCTGGCCCTAGATGGTGTTATTTTAAGACATGAAGTTTTGGTAAAGACTGTTACATTGCACTGTAGGCTTAGAAAATCACACCCTCGTTATGGGAAAACTGTAGCATGGCTCTCGGGCAAACAAACCTGGGTTCAAATCTTTCTATGGATCTTTTTGTGTGATTTAGGGCAAGGTTCTGAAGCCCTGTTTCCCATAATCAAAAAGCGGAGAATCATGACAATATCAGATTTATTGTGGTTGAAAACAGCAGAAGAGGTTACCTTGTGGGGAGTGTACAGCACTCCCCACAGGGTAAGCTGACAAGACACCAGCTCACAGCATTTGGTATTGTAGAGATAACAGAGACTCACCCTCAAGAAAAACATCATTATTCCAGAAAATAACATAGATACATAAAAACAATAGACTCCAATGTAGGGAAATAGGATGTTAGGAGTGACAAAGCTATTTTATAAGTGTCTTGAAGAAGGGAAAAGACCTTACTGCAAAGAAAGTACATTTCTGAATGGAAGGTTAGGGGAGAAGATGACTGTCTCTGTCCATGCAGTTGCTTTTGAATTTTGAAAAACTAAGGCATAGGGGGTTGGCTGGTGGCATGATGGTTAAAGTGCTGGACTCCCACATGGCTGACCATGGTTCAAGTCCTGGACCTAGTGGCTTGCTTTCTCTCTCTCACTCTCTGTGCCTCTCCCTGGTCAAACTGAAGAACAATAATAATAATGATAAATAAAATAAAATAAATAATTCTTAAAAAAAAAAAAAAAACAACCAAGGCATAGAGAGTGAAAGTCATAGTCCCTATTAGGCAAACAAATAAAAGGATAACAAGTTAAGAAACGCAGAATGGGGCTGCCTGAACTCTCAGCGATATGCATCTTTTCAAACTGAAGAAGTGGAATTCATGGGCCAACCTTTCTGGCCGCAATATCAGTTAGACTACAGAAGCCATTTGTGTAAATGTCCTTGCTAAATTGATAGGATCCAGGAAGAAGGCCAAAAAGTTCCACCGATGCATTAATCTTGGAAAGAAATAATGCGTCAAATCGCAGTCGCGCCTTCCGTCTTTCCCCGCTCTGAGCAGTGATTTCTGCCGCATTCCCAGGTCTCCCCCCTCCAAGTGTGACTTCCAATTTTTTTAGACGTTTACACCAAGATTTCACATTTAGCTTTCATCAAAGGATGAAAGGATGTCAAATTGCTTTCTTCACAGTAATTTACTGGTGCCCTCGATTCTCCAGTATGCTTTGCCACCTATTATTATTGTATCTAATACCTGACAGAATAAAATTCCCAGGGAAATCTTCCCAGCTGCAAATGGAAGGTGCTAATATACTTAAACATAGAATCAAGGCGTCAGTTCAGAAATGGTTTTCCTTTTCCCCATATGGGCAAAATATAGAGAACAGTAGGTGGAAGCAGTGTTCACTCTGCCCGTTCTGAATGTACAAGAGGAAATTAGGAGGCTAGGAGTCACTTGGCCAAGTTACAATGGGTATTCTAGAAGACGATGTGGAATTTTCTTCCACAAGAAAATACAATTAACGCAGAAAGAGTATAGAATTTCTTTCTCAAGGTGGAGTTGAAGAGAGAGAGGTCTCAAGCAGCCTCATATCAATGAAGTGGGAATGAACCTGTTACGTAAGATGAGGTTGGCCTCGATGGGAAATAGGTTGATTTTGGGGGGAGTCTTTCCTCTTGCTCTTCATTACTGACAATCTTTCGTTACTTACAGCCCTCGTTCCCATCTGAACCCCCTTTCTGTAGGATGCTACTCTCAAAAGCTGTTCACTCACCATGGCCAAGAAAGGAATTAGTTCATGAGGGCATAAACCTGCTCCCCCTAAGATTATGCACTTGTTTACTGTAAAAACCCAAACCTTTCACAACCGCTAATGAAGTAATAGTAAAATATCAGCCACTTTCACTAGTAGTGGGATTATTCTTTGGTCCCTTTCAAATCACACCATCTAGGAAGGTATTTCCACCTATTATTAAGCAACTGGCCTGGGTTGAAGCTATGTCTTGCTCATGCTAGATAAATGCACATTTGTCAATAAAAACCGTATCTTTGGCATAATGTAGAATCTTAGAAAGTACAAAGCCTGACAAATACCTTGCACTGAATTTTAAAACCAGAAAAGTTGTTCCATTTCAGTTTATTATACATAGAGATGACTAGTTTACTGTCAGTAATCACTGGCTGGGCCAGCCCAGTAGCCTGCTGGTTAAAGGGGCCTGATGCTTTATGGCCAAGAGCAGTTCAAATCCCAGCCCTGGTCACTTGAAAAATCATGCTGGGCACTTGTGTGTGTATGTGCCCCAAATCCCAACAGGATGGAGAAATGGAGGGAAAGAAATTATGGTGTTGATGATGCCCCATTGGGGGTGCGCTCTCTCTGATGAGTGTTCACGTTCTTTGGCAATTAAAATTAATAATAAGAGGGGGACCAGCAGTTAGCCTAATGGTTATATCGCTGGACTCCCATGTAGTCAACCGTGGTTCGAGTCCTGGACCTGGAGGCTTAAACTCACACCAGGCGCGTGTGCGTGTGTGCCCAAGATCCCAAGAGGAGAACAGAGGAGAAGGGATTGCGGCGTGACCATCCCCCCCGGGGGGTGATTTCTTGCTTTCTGTCTCTCTGTCTCTCTCTTTCTGGCGAGCACACATGCCCTCTAGCAAAAAATTAAATAAATAAATAAATAAAAACCTCTCTAAAAAGAAAAATTAATAATAAGAGGAATCATTGGCTGAGAGTGTGAGGGAAAAGTCACAAAATAAGGCACAGAAGACAAGAGAGAGTGCAACAATTTGGGTTTTTGACAGCTCGGTGCGCCCCATATCAGGAGTGTTGCAGCTTTAAGCTAGAGAATCAGCCAGAGGATCTTTATCTGCCTCTATGTAGTCTCCTTATGTGTTCATCTCCACATAATCTACTTTTGGTTTTCTCACAATTTATTTGGGAGGATTTTAAAGGGAGGATGAAAGGAGCCTACAATTGATTTATTTTTGACCCCTTTCGTTTGAGAGCCTTATTAAAATCCAATGGATAGAAGCATAGTCTTTAGCCACTTTTTTATTCAAAATGTTAGTGAATTAGCTTAATCAGGAACATATGCATGTAATTTGCTGTCCCTACATTTCAAAAGAACCATCTTTAGAGCATGGGGCTCACCAAATTAGGTCTGAGGAACAGTGGGCTTACTTTGTTCTCCACAATATTGAGTCCCAACCCAGGCCAGTTGCCTAATAACCGTGTGCCCTTCTTGTCCAAATCAGAATCGTGTTTGTTCTTTTGTGTTGTTGTTACTTTAGCAGCTTGAACTGGATTGAACACCTGTTGGTGATGCACAAAGAAAGCTAGTGTAATGCAGCCATTGCACTTGGTCCCTGAAGTCAACAGCCAGAACTGTGGCTTAATAGTATGACTGTAGACAAACTACTTAACCTCTCTCAGCCCACTTCATCATTAGTAAGATAAAGAGAATCACAGTACCTGCCTCACAGGGTTATTAAAACTTAATTTGCTTATGCTCAACACTTGCTGTAGCACAACAGCGCCCCCAAAATGTTAGCTATTACTATTATATACAAATGGACAAATAGAAGATCAGAAGAATATATATTTTCTATACAGTGTACTCTGGATGGAAAATCTCATTTTGTATGCTGTGATGAAGTACAATTAATGAATGTAAATAAATAAATTTAAATAAAAACATTAAAAAAATAAAAATAATAAATATTTTTCACAAAACATTTTTATCTGAAAAGATTAAAAAATTTAAAAGGAGGTGACCTTTTTTATGTAATAAGGGATGTATTTCAGGAAGACAAAAGGAAAAAAATATTTTCTTTAGAAATAACAAACTATGGGGCCAATGGGTGACATGGTGGTTGATGCACTGGACACCCACATGGCTGATTGCAGTTCAAGTCCCAGACCTGGCAGCTTGCTTTCTCACTTCCTCCCTCTCTCTCTCTCTCTCTCACCCTCTCCCTTTCTGGTAAGTGTGCATGTCCTATAATAAATTAAAAAAATAATAATAGTGATAAAAGAAATTAATATTATTATTTTTAAAAGAAGTAACAAAATACTATTTTTCTTAGGATAAACAGGGGGATTAACTTTATGGCTGTTGAGCCTTTGGGAGGATTAGATGAGGTCATGGGGTGGGGCCTCCATGACTCAATACTGAGGGATTTATAAGAGAAGCTAGGAGACCAGAGCATGAACAAGCTCTGTGCACTCACCATGGGATACCCTGTCACCTCAGAACTCTGCAGAGAGCCTCTACTAGACAGAAGGTCCTCACTGGATACGGTCACTGGATACAGTCTCTGGACTGTGGACCTCCAGAACTGTAAGCTCAATAAATTTCATTCCTTATGAATTACCCAGCCTAGCAATAAAAAAACAGACCCCTATCCTTTCTTTCCAATGGAAAAGGCACAATGCACTGCAGGTAAATCTGACAGGGAAGAAGCATTCCGTTTCTATTCAGGCTGTGCATCGCTATTGCAGAAAGGTGAAATCCAGTGGAGTTAGGTAGAGCAGGGGAATGAGCACTGGGTACCTTTAGGAGATCCAGGCAGTGGCACGGCTCAGTGACGACAGTAGTTGCCTCGGGAAGATTGACTGGAAGCCAGACTGCCAAGATCTCTGTCCAGAGAAGGATTTAGCCAAATGGAAAGCACCCAGGCTCTGGAGAATGGGGAAATAAGAGGGCCGGGCAGAACAAAGTCAAACAAGTAGAACGAATCTTTTTCCATATACTCAAAGACCAAGTTGGGGGATACCTGGGAAACTGCTGTTCAACTCTCACATGATCTCCTAAAAATTTTTAACTCTTTGGGTTATAGAAGTCAGCTTGTTATTTCTAAAATCCCAGTCACAATTAAGGCAGATGGTCTCATCCAGAGGTGGGGTAACTGGTAGATCACCGATATAATCTGAAATATGACTGGGACAAGGAAAGGGCTTAAAGTCGAAAGGAGGAATGAACACGGCAAGTACACATTGGAACTTAGGTGCCATAAAAAAGCAAAGACAAAAGGCTAATGTAAAATACCACATCACCAGAGGGAATGAAATCTTTGGCACTTAGACATATTTTCTTTGTACGTGTCTTTATTTTATGTTTATCTTAAACTATTTTATTTATTATTACATTATTTTACTCAATATATAGTTACTATTCCATTGTGTTTGACAAAGTTCTGGGTCCTAGGGATACAAAAACTAATAAATTCCCTGTCCTCACGAACCTTGCATTTGACAGGCATGTTCTAAGCCGTGGCTGCTCTGTGAACATGGGTCCTAAGACTGAAGATGACCAAGACCCAGAGCAGAGCCAGTCCCACAGAGCACTGCACAGAGGAAACTAGATACTACATGGTGGACCAGGGTTCAAGTTCTAGGTGCAGCAGCATAAAAACACACTTTGTATGTGTGATCTGACCAGGTTTATTGGGGTGTGCACTGTCTCTCATGCACACATACCTGTGGCATAAAATAAAAAGAGAAACGTGGAACAGAATTCCAGTCGACTCTAGATGAACATGTAGTATCAGTAAACTATTTTTTAAATTGAGGTGAAATGAACATAACATAAAATTCACCATTTGGGATTTTTGTTTAGCTTGCTTATTTAGGTTTTGTCTACAGGGCAAATGGATTCAGGTGAGAGAGTTCGAGAGAAAGACAGACAGAGTGAAGGAAAGTGAAAAATCATGCTGCAATTCCTGCTCTTCCATTCTTCTCAGGATTTGGGGCACATACGCACACATGCCTAGAGTGATTTTCAAGCCACCAACTCTGGGACTTGAACCATGGTTGGCCATATGGGAATCCAGCCCCTTAACCACTATACCACCTGCTGGTCCCAAATTCACCATTTTGAAGTGAACAATTCAGCGGCATGTAGTACGTTCACAATGATATGCAACTATCATTTCTATCTAATTCTAAAACATTTCCATCACTCCAGAAGGAAATCTCACACTTTGTTAAATCCTCCGTTTCCCTGCCTTCAGGTCACCACCAACCTGCATTGTCTCTATAGATTTACCTATTCTGGATATGCTATATAAAAAGAAGCATTTAATACATTTAGATAGCAAAGTATTTTGAGCTTATTTATGTTGCAGTATGTATCAGTAATTCCTTTTTAATGACTATATAACAGTTCATTATACACTGGGTCATCAAGAAAGTCATGACACAGTCTGGCGTAGCTAATCATAGAAAAATGCATCATGTCTTCTACCTGATGAACTAATAGATATACTACAATGTTTACCCATTTATTTATTGATAGACATTTGAGTCATTTCCACCAGTTGGCTATTAAAATGAATACTGCCATAATTATGTGTGTATATATATTTGTTTGAATGCATGTTTTCAATTCTTTTCAATGCATATATGGGAGTGAAGATTACTAGGTTACTTTATTACTAGGTTATAAAGTAATACCTTTTGAGGTAATTCTGTTAATTCTGAGATTTATAAATTGTGGAATACACTAGCTCATTTTGATTGATCCATCATTGGGATTTTATTCTGGAGGGTTTGGACAGAAAAAAATAGCTTATTTTTATGTGCATTTAAAAAGATAGCTCTAGGGGACAATAGGTGCCTTAGTGGTTAAGGTGCTGGACTCCCACATGGCTGACCACAGAGGAAGTCCTAGACCTGGATGGAGGCTTGAAGCTCACACCAGGCACGTGTGGGTATATGCCCAAAATCCTGAAAGGAGAATAGAGGAGAAAGGATTACGGCATTGCCCTCCTGCTGGGGGGTAATTTTTTGCTTTCTATCTCTGTATCTCTCTATCTCTCCAGTGAGCTCACTTGCACTACAGCAAAAATATTTCTCAAAAAAAAAGTCACTCTAGTACCTCTGTGGAGAATTGACCATTATGAGCCAAGAGAAGAAACAGAGACAAGTTAGAAGCCCTTAGAGTAGTTCAAGCAGTAGCACTGGTGGTGTTGCTAAAATGGTTCAGATGGGGATGTTTCAAAGAAGACTATGTACCTGGATATGAACTGGGTGTAAGGTGTGAGGCATCGGGAGACAAACACAACTCACAGGTTTGGTGTCTAAGTGACCGAGTGATTGGTGGTGTAAGCACTGAGCTCCAAATAATTGGAGTAGGAAAAGTTGCAGAGAAAGTAGGCTTGGGGAGGAGGGGTGACAGTTATTCTATTTACATGTTTAAAGTTTGAGCTCCTTGTATGACAACCCACTAGAGATGGCAAATATGCTATTACACATGCATGTACATACCTACATACATACATACATACACATACACACGGTTGAGCTCAGGGAAGTCTGTGCTGGAGTTATAAACTTCAAAGTCATTGAGTGGACAGGAGGTGAGGGAAGCCTTGAAAAGAAAACTTAGATGGGGTTGGCTAAGAAATGTGTGTGTAGAGGGAGAATTGCCAGGACACTGAGAAATACAGGAGTCAGAAGCAGAAGAAGCTCTAGGAAAGTGATTCTGGAAAGACTGTCTCATGTGGTTAGAAAAACAAAACAAAACAGAAAACAAAAACAGGAGGATGTGGTGTCTTATAAAGAAAGTAGGAAGGAAGGATGGAGGAGAGGGAGGAAAGTGGGAGAGAACGGAAGGATGAAGAGAGAGGAAGGAGAAAGGGAGGAAGGAAGGAAGGTAAAGGTTTGAGGAAGGCACAGTAATCACTGCTTTGAAGGTTACCCAAAGTCAGAAAGATATGACAGTTAGGTTTGACAAGACAGAGGTCAACTACGCTTTGAAAAGCACAGTGTCCATGAATTGGCAAGAACATAAATAATTCTGATTTCTCTTTCCCTTTCTTTCCCTTTTTCTTTCCTTCCTTCCAAGACTACCAGTACGCTATTTCCTTGGGGGTTAAAGTTAATTGTGTAGGTGTAAAGACCCTAATTACACTGTGTACATAAGATACAAGAAAAAAGAATACAACCACCAAGGGCTAAGAACATTAAAAAAAAAAGGGGGGGGGGATAAAATACGTGTCCTTTTGAGCATAACCTCAACTTCAGTAAACAATTTAAATATAACTGACTATTGATAAATGACTAGGTTACTAATGCCTCTTTTGGATATGAAAGACAGCAAATAGTAATGTGCCTAGAATTCTATGGCAAGAAAAAAATACATATTTCTATTATCTATTTTTAAAGAATTATTTAATTTTATTTATTATTATTTTTCAATGTGATGGAGTGAGGGGCAGAGTAAGAAAGCTAGCTGCCAGGTCTAGAACTCGAACCTCAGTTGGCCATGTGAGAGTCCAATGCTTTAATCACCATGCCACCTGCCGGCCCATATTTTTTATTATCTATTGCCACTAATTATTTTTAAATGTTTCAAGATACCAATATTTTTTTTAATATATTTTTTTGCCATAGGGTGCATGTGCTCGCCAGACACAGAGAGAGAGAGAGAAAGTGAAAAATTGATGGGCATACCATAATCCTTCTTCTTCTATGCTCCTCTCAGGATTTGGGGCATACCTGCCTCGTGTGCTTTCCAAGCCACCAGGTCCAGAATTCAAACTATGCAGTCAGCCATGTGTACCTTAACCTCCACATCACCTCCTGGCCCTCAAGATACCATTATCTTAGTGATTAGAACTTACCAGTTGGTTTAACAGACTACAATGCATTAGGAACATCTGTCATAATTGTTGATGCTCCTAACAGTGTAAAGGCATTTCCTCAGACTTAAAGTCAGGTTCAATATGTCAAATCCATATGGTAGAGTTAAGAAAAAAATATTGATCCCACCAAACAGGTTGCAGCAGAAATGGCACTTCAACAGGGATCTAAGCACAGAAGAACTACAAAGAATGAGGAGAAGCAAGGGGATAGACTTTCAGAAGAAGACACCTTCATGGCTCCTGAGAACTAGTGATATTTTTTCTCCAAGGGAAAAGAATAGCTCCTTTTCATCCACAAACAGTTCAATGGAGATCACAGAGCTGTCTGATAAAGAATTTAGAATATTTATAATGGCAAAGCTAGCAGAGATGGAAGAGAAAAGATACAATTAACTGCAGAAGAGAAAGGAGAAAGGGGCTAATGAGTTCCAGAAGGTGAAGAAATTCTTGCAAGATCTAAAAGGAATTATATACTTTAAAAAAGAATCAAATGGAACTGTTAGAGATAAAAACTATAATACAGGAAGTCAAAATCTCCCTTGAAAGTATTAAAAGCAGACTAGATCATATAGAAAATAGAATCTCAGACGTAGAAGAGAAAATTGCTGGTCTAGAAAAATCCACCACAAAGACTGAGAAAATGGCCCAAAAAACGAGACTAATACACGAGAAATACTAGATATGATTAAATGCCCAAACATCCAGATAATTGGTATCACAGAAGGCAGAGACTAATAAGGGCATTGATAATCTATTCCATGAAATCCTGCCAAAAAAAAAACTTTCCAAACCTAGAGAGGCACTCAAAGATCCAGTCCTAAGAAATACAAAACGACCCCAAATAGAATCAACCCAAGAAGATTTTCTTCAAGACACATTATAGCCAGACTGACCAAACCCACAGACAAAGACAAGATACTAAGATTGGCAAGAGAGAAATGACAAGTTACCTACAAAGGATATCCCATCAGGCTAACAGTAGACCTCTCATCTGAAACAATGTGAGTGAGGAAAGAATGGGAAAATATTTTCAAAGTGTTAAGAGAAAAACAATTTCAACCAAGAATACTGTACCCAGCAAGATTGTCCTTCATTTGGGAAGAAAAGACAAGAACATTCTCAGATAAACAAAACCTGAAAGAATTTATCAGCATCAGACCAGATTTCCAAGAACTTCTCAAGAGAGTGCTATATCAGGAAAATTAAATACAGATGCACAGAAATAAGAATCCAAAAACCAAGAAAATGGTCAACTTAATCATAGGGACAAGTCTGGAGATGCATATTATATCACAGAATTCAATTGGGAAGATCGAACCACAACAGAAGATAGATTAAGTACATGAGACTGAACTGGTAAAATAACATTCTATTACTTTTGACTAAAATATTGCTGCTTTTCTTCTAAGCTTTGTTGTCTGTTTTTAAGGGTTTTTGTCCTGTCTTGTGCTTTCGATAGGTTCATGTACCTACTATTTGAACAGAATCCTAACCTGTTTCCTGGCTTGAAGTTTTAAGCAAAGTTCCTTACCATTTCAAAACTGCTTTTCTTGAAATTACCAGTGGAACTTGCTATTGAAAGTAGTTAGATTACTGGGACCAGCAGTTAGCGTAATGGCTATGTCACTGGACTCCCATGTAGTCGACAGCGGTTCGAGCCCCAGACCCAGTGGCTTAAACTCACGCTGGGCGCATGTGCGTGCGTGCCCAAAATCCTGAGAGGAGAATGGAGGAGAAGGGATTGCAGCATGGCCATCCCCCCTGGGGGGTGATTTCCTGCTTTCTGTCTCTCTGTCTCTCTCTGTCTGTCTGGCCAGCACACGTGCCCTATAGAAAAAAACCTCTCCAAAAAAAAAAAAAGTAGTTAGATTATTTAAGAAATTGTGTGATCAATAAAATGTGGGGGGGAAGGAATGGAAGACAACTGTAGACACCAGAGACAGTGTGAGAATACGGTGGGAAAGGGCAGAGGGTCAGACATATATATATATATGAAACTAGAAATGGAAAATTATTGACAATAGCACACATGATTAAGCCACTATGTGGTATAGTCTGGATGGAAAATCACAGTTTGTATGTTGTGACAATGCATAGGGGATGAATGTAAATTAATTAATTAAAGTTTCAGGGGGAAAAAAACCACGAAAACTGTTTTTCTTGAAATTAAAAAAAATGCATTAAAATTACCTATTTGATGTGTGCAGTAAGCTATATAGCCCCTGCTAGGTGCTACTTTATAGTATGTTCATTCTACTCACTGAGGTTTATGCCTAAAGTAAACTTGTGTTCATGGATACGTATGTATCAGCTGTGCTTGCTATTGAAAATATTTAGATTAATTAAGATCTTTAGTGAATCAATAAAATGTGGGGGGAAAGGCATAGAAAGCAACCACGAATACCAGAGACAGTGTGGGAGGAGGATGGGAGACAGCAGAGGGTGAGAGATTGGGAATCAAGGATGGAAAAAAAGCAAAATATACAGAAAACAAGAAATGGATAATTATTCATTGGCAATAACACGTATGTTGATGTGCTTGATTGAGCCAATATACAGTGTATTCTGGATAGAAAATCTCATTTTGCATGCTGTAGTGATGTATAGTGAATGAACGTAAATAAATAAATTTAAATTTAAAAAAAGAAAAAGGAAAAAAAAAAAAAAAAAAAAGAAAAAAATATTGATCTGAAATTGTGGGAAATGGTTTAGACTTTTAAAAAAGTAACCATGAGAGAATTCTGATCCACATATTCCATGCACCATTCCCAAGGGATTTCTAACTGTTTAGACATTTTTGCAGCTTAGCATATGTCAAGGCATGCTGAGTATCACACAGACTGGCAGGAAAAGGTTGCCTTGCACATGCAGTGTCATCCAGCTTGAGCTCTCTTTTAGCGAGTGCCCTCCCACAACGTGTTCCTAGGAGAACTTGTCACTTACATGCCATAAAATTGTGAACAGACAGGCAAATGAAAATGACTCCTCAAAGAGTGACTTGAACAGAGAGAAAAGTTTTCGGAATTAACAATGCTTTGGAATGCCATTCAAGCCACAGGGCTTTAATTCTTCCATTAAAAAACATGTATTGTAATAGTTTATTTACAGTCAGGTCTCCCCTGCCGCTTTCGTGGTTTGCTGAGGTCAGATGTTGACGGCCTGTCCGCGCGTGGGATGAGTTGGGGCAGGTCACTTGTTTTAGGTTAGAGGGGCTGGGAAGAAGGGCTCCTCATGGAGGTTTCCCACATCTGACTCTCACCGTTTCTGAAATCGATCAGGGAACATGAAGAAGAGGTGAGCTGTGGAGTTGGGAGAGCTGAGGGATGGCATGGTGTTAACAGGGTGCTCTCGTGATCAGATCCAGACACGTCGGTCAGCACAGAACACTGCCCTCCCATCACACGTCCTGTCAGAAACGTGTAGCTGGTCTGTTTGCATTATCAGGAAAATTACCTTAACCCTCGCAAATTTGTTCTTTCTTTTCTTTTAACTCGTGGTTCCTTTTTGTTTGTTTGTTTATTCAATGAGCAAGAGAGAGAGAGAGAGAGAAACCCCAATAGGGCACTCATGCTGCATTCCACCCCAGCACCTCGCCAGCCCTGGATCACGGGCACACATGTGCCTGAGGGACTCAGGAAAGTCTCCAGACGTGAACATGGAACTTTTCCATGTGGGCCAGCCTTGCCAGAGCATTGCATTTTATCACTATCCCACCACTTGTCTCCTTAAATTTATTCTTTAGAAGAACATCATGAGGTAAGACACTTCTTTCCTTAACCGGAAGTCACAAAGGTTTGGATTGCTAGAGCAAAAAGCTTTAAAAAAAAAAACCACTGATTAGTTTTTTTCCTTTAATTATAACTTTTTAATGGTATTCTACATTTTTCATTAGCCAATTTTGATACCATGTTTTGACAGAATTATTAGAATGAGGGAGTAAATTTCTCTAAGTATGTTTCTCATTTAGGAACAGAAGGTTGTTTAACAAATCTATTCTGAACATCTAGAAGATAAGAATGATGAATAGTAGCTAGATGAGGACAAGGTTGGGTAGGATCATAATGGGATTGATTAATATACATTGTTAATTGGAAGAGAAGAACCAAATGGCAAACCTTTGGACTTTTAATCAGAGTCCTGACAGTATCTGCATTAGTACATGGTCACCATGTTGAACAAATTTGTGAATGAATAAATCTTCCATGGAAAACTAACACACTACATAGTGCACACAACTACAGATACAGTCAACGTCCTGGAATGATGGAGCAAAATAGAAAGAGAAATCGAGTTCAATGTTTCACACAAAGGGTATTTGTTTTGGTTTTTATTTTTTTTCTTTTTGCATGGAAACAAATGACCATGAATTCGACACTTTAAAACGACTTCAAATTTATTATCATGTATTTTTTAAGTTTATTTTATTTTTTTTTAAATTATTTTTGGAGAGGTTTTTGCTATAGGGCGCGTGCACTCGCCAGACAGACAGAGAGAGACAGAGAGATAGAAAGTGAGAAATCACCCCCCAGGGGGGATGGCCATGCTGCAATCCCTTCTCCTCCATTCTCCTCTCGGGATTTTGGGCAGGCACGCACACGCGCCCGGCCTGAGTTTAAGCCACCGGGTCTGGGACACGAACCGCGGTCGACTATGTGGGAGTCCAGCGACATAGCCATTACGCTAACTGCTGGTCCCAGTATTTTTTAAGTTTATAAAACACAGGTCTCGCTAGACAAAAATTGAGGTTTCAGATGTCAGCATTTCTTTCTAGAAGCTTTAGAAGAAGGATCTATGTCCTTGCCTTTTCCAGCTTCTAGAGGTCTCCCACATTCCTCGGCCCATGGCCCTCTTTCTCCATACTTAAAACCACCAATGGTGTGTGGTGTTCTCACAGGATGTTACTCTGACCTCCCCTTTTGCCTCCTTCATCCATCTTAAAGGACCTTTGTGATTATTTGGGGTCTATCTGGACAATTCAGGACATCTACCCATCTCAAGGTCCTTAACTGATTCACATCTGCAAAATCCTTTTAAACCACATGAGGTTCCTGTAACAGAGTCATAGGTTCCAGAGTTTAGGATGTAGACATCTTGGTAGGGAAGGCCATTATTCTGTCTAGCCCACAAGGTTTAAAAATAAAAGCTGCAGAGAAAAAAAATTGGCACATAAGAAAAAAGGGGAAAAAAAGTTAACTGCTGTTGGGGTCAGCAGATGGCATAGCCAGCACGTGGTCAACCACAGTTGAAGTCCCAGATCTGGTGGCTTGAAAATCATGCTGGGCACATGTACATACGTGCCCAAGATCCTGGGAGGAAAATGGAGGATAAGGGATTGTGGAGTGGCCATCTCCCCTGGGGAGTGATTTCTCACTTTCCCTCTCACTGTCTCTGCCAACTCCCCTCCCCAACTGACCCAACACCTCCCCAGCCCCCAGCACAGGCATCTTCAGGCAAAATTTCAAAAAAAAACAAGAGTTGGGAACCAGCAGTTAGCGTAATGGCTATGTCGCTGGATTCCCACGTAGTCGACCGCGGTTCGCGTCTCGGACCCGGTGGCTTACAACTCACGCCGGGCGCGTGTGCGTGCGTGCCCAAGATCCCAAGAGGAGAATGGAGGAGAAGGGATTGCGGCGTGACCATCCCCCCTGGTGATTTCCCGCTATCTATCTCTCTGTCTCTCTCTGTCTGTCTGGCGAGCGCACGCGCCCTATAGCGAAAAACCTCTCCAAAAAAAAAAAAAAAAAAAAAAAAACAAGAGTTAACTCTATTTGGTGAGATGATACCTGGTATACTTAGTGCAGTCTGCAGTTTGAATATTATAGTGAAAAGAAATGAGCTTGAACTGGAATGTGTTCCCAAAGAGGACCAGAACAGAGGGAAAACAAAAAAACCAAGTCATATGAACAACTTTGGAAGTGCTTCAGACTGATGAGCTCAGAGAAGGACTGGGTGAAAACACCACTGTCTTCAAGGACCTGAAGAACTGTCAAAGGCTGTATTTACCACGTCACAGGAAGGGAGGTCTTCATTTACAGAATGTGGGAATACGTGAGTCTAAGGTAAAGATAATAATTAGAGCAGAATGAAAAAGGAATAGGTAGTTTGAGGCAGTAAAGTTGGATAATTAACATGAATATTACTTCTTAGAACTTGTAAGATGCTTTCACATTTGATTGTATTTGAAGTTCTCTACAAAATTGATAGAGACAAGGTCCTAGCAGGAACGAGAATTTGATGCAGGGGGAACAGGCTGCTTCAGCCAGTTGACAGAAAGGCAGGCATCCAGTTAAGAGAACTAGAAAAGTGCACTGAGATTCTCAGGGTCTGCAACAGCAGGAAGGGGAAGCCCTTATCACAGTAGTCCTAGCCCTGAAGAGGCAAGGGGAAGTGATGACTTTACGGAGCCAGGAAAGAGCCTAAGGCAGCTGTAAACAAGGAAGGGTGCAACCAGAATAAGGAGCCCTGGCAGCATAGAGAGCAGTGGAGAAGTACCTTGCCCTCCCCATCTCCTGCAAACTTCTTCCCCTGGCCCAACCCAACAGGTTCCTGGTAGGCAAAGGGACACCGGAGAAGCTACCTGTAGGGGTCAGCCCTCTAGGGCACAGAGCGGGACTGATGAGATAAAAAGTGAGTGGGGGCCCATCTGTAACAGCACAGGCAGCAGAAGCACTGCGTGTGGTGCAGGAGAACACGTGGGCAGCCTCTGGGTTCACCTTCAGGGCCAACCACAACATGCCGGGCACACCCACAGGTATGGCCGTGATCCTGGCTGGCTGCAAGGCTTCGGGGAGGGCTGTGGCCTAAAGACCCTGTTGAGGGTACCTGTCTCTCTCCTTTTCTTTCTCTCTCTTCCTGTCAAGAAATAAACAACCTTTTAAAAAAAAAAAAGGAAAGGAAAGGAAAGGAAAGGAAAGGAAAGGAAAGGAAAGGAAAGGAAAGGAAAAGGAGAGAAGATAGAAGAAAAGGAAAGAAAAGAAAAGAGAAATAGGCCAGTCTCCTGGTGGTTGGGGCAGCTGGATCCCACATTGCTGAGTGTGTTGTTTGTAGCCCCAGACCTGGTGACTTGAGAAACATGTAGGGTGCATGGGCATGTGTACCCAAAATCCCAAAAAGAGGAAGAAATGGAGAGAATGGATGGTGATATGATCATTCCCCATGAAGGAGAGGTACGTCTCTCCCTCTTTCTCTGTCTTTCTCTGGTGAGTACACATGCCTTCTCATGTGCACACACCCCCCCCAAAGAGGGAATGAAGCACAGGGCCAGATGGATAGGACCAGCTCAACACTGCTACACTTATTTCACAAACGAAGACTGCAGGAGCTCACAAGGCCCATCATTTCCTTGGGGTCTCACACTAGAAGGTGTATTGTAGGTCCAGAACTCAAATCTGGGCTCTTGCAGCATCAAATGTGTAGTATCTGTCATGACATTGCACAGGGGGCTTCCTTGTCACTGAAAGTTACAGGGGCGGAGTGGGGGATGTGGAAGAGATGCTGTCACTTTCCTGCGTAGAATTCTCTGATCCTGTGATTCCTCACTCATCAGGCTCCATTAAATCTACTTGATTTTTCCATTTCCTTTCCAACCTAACTGCCTTAAATAGCTTCAAACACCAAAGGTGGGGGGGGGGGGGAGGAACATATGTACTCATGGTAGATGAAAACTACTTAAGATTCCGTAGACTCTCTGGAAAAGACATTGCATTACTCATTCTGTCTTTGTAATATCTATCTTTATCTGTCTGCCCTTCTATCCATTAAATGGTCAGGGGACTATTCTGAGGTATGGATTGAAACAGGATGACCTGTGACTCCCCAATACCTTCAACAGTTTAGCAAAACTGGGTTCGACAAATGCTCTCTCATGGCTAAAGCTTAATGCTCATGAACTTGTGTTCGTTATTTAATCTTTGGAGGTTGCCATAATTATAGAAAGAGCCTTTCTTGTCTCTCTTGCCCAAACCTTCAGAGTAAGCAGTACTTTGCATTACATAAAGGTATGGCACTTAAATATTGCATAAAAGTACTTTTCTCACTCCAAGTTCATTTTCCCTCAGCTTAGAATATATCATTAAAAGTGTGTTGCCTTTAAATATAAATATTATCCGAAGGTATCATCAGAACCTTTTTATATTAGCACAAATTCCTAAATATTGTACAATATTAAGAAGAAAATATTTTGCATGACACTAAAATGCAAGTCAGAAAATATACATGCAATCTAATTAGGGCAGAGCAACATTTCAAGCAAATTTTTTCTGGAGTCTCAAATGCAGGTAACAGCTGAGTTGCTCTGGATGAGTCAGGAGTGGAGGGAACAGGGAGACAGCCATTCAGCCTTTCATGGGCCACTTGTGACAGCTCCCAGAGGCTCTTCAACTTTACAAGTTGCAACTATTATGGCTGGTTTTTCTTTTCAGTCAGTAGTAGCTTAAATGTACGCAGCAGTTTAAGTGTAAATAGAAATTGTATATATCCTGTTCTTCTGGCCCCTGGTAAGGGGAGAGATGTCTCCAGTTTCACTTTCCCATTAGAAACCTGGCATGTAGACATCTCCCTCAAACCATAACTTTCACAGAAGGCTAGTGGGAGGCTGTGGGTTCTGGTCCACTCCCAGACTCCTGGCAGAGGGCAGGTGATTCCGGAAAGCAGCCTCACGTGTGAGGTCCCCTGGGGAACTCCAGAAATGTTTGCGGGCATATTACAGGGAGCGGCAATCCTGGCTGAGCAGGTTAGAGACAGAATCATCTATATTTCAATTGTTTCTATGACTGGCCCTTTCTACCCTCTGACCTGTGGATGCCAGGATGAGGTATCAAGAAACACACTGAACTAAATAAAAAGTCGCCTCTCCTCTCTTTTTTCTAGGCCCATTTTAGAACGCTACAAAAGCAGAGCTTGAAATTCTCCTTCCTGTTCTAACTTTTTGGCTTCTGGAATTTGACATTTTTAAATCACTGTTAAGAGAAGCCAGAGCTCAGGAATTGGGAAGAGGCACATTGATTAGAGTGATGACAGCTAAATATATGGTACTACAAATATTTAATATTTAATGCTGTTTCATACTTGGTGAATTTCGCCATAATATAACATCTACAAATATCCATATGAAAATATGTGCTTTAAACGGACACACTGAGATTAAGGGCGACTATCTTGTTTGAATCTAAATGACACCCAAAAAATTACAACTGCAAACTAGTACAGGTTTGTGGCAGCATCGTAGAAGCAATTGGTCATCAGTTTAGTCTTTGCTTCCTCAAAAAGAAGGACATTTCTTCTGAGGCTGGCATGAAGAACTGCTCCCAAGCAACTCTGAAACAATAGATTTAGGTTAAATTTATCAGAAGTGTTCACTCCTCTGTTTTCCTCATACATCATTTATGTGCCTTGAATAGCAACAATAGTGAACAGAGAAAATCCACAGGTTCGATCAAAATAAGATGGTTGAATACCTAGTGTGTATGATGCATCTTTGTATGATCATCACCAACCTTTAGATGCTTGTAACTTAGAATTACTGGGACCAAGGGGCCAGCAGGTGGCGTGGTGGTTAAGAGTGCTGGGCTCTCACATGGCTGACTGTGGTCTGAGTCCCAGACCTGGCAGCTTGCTTTCTCACTTTCCCTTTTTCTCTCTCTCTGTTCCTCTCTGGTCTACATAAATAAGTAAATAAAGTTAAATAAAATCATTAAAAAATGTTTGGGACCAGTATTGGGCAACGCAGTTGATTCCAAAGGTTCTCCTCTTGTCTCATCAGTACCACCTCTTGAACCTTACGGTGGAAGAACACACAAACGCTGTTTGTTGAATTGAATTATGTTCTCTGAAGAGTTCAGATCATTTCTGCAGCAGAATATTCTGAGTAACCATCAGGTCAGGTCAACAGTTTCACAATTAGGTAAACTACAGGGCCAGCAGGTGGCATAGTGGTTATGGTGTTGGAATCCTACACAGTTGACTGCAGTCCGAGTCCTGGACTTGGAGCTTGAAAATTACACTGGGTGCATATGTGTGCATGCCCAAAATCCCTGGAGGAGAAGGAATTGCAGTGTGACTATCCCTCAAGGTGGGGTGCTTTTTTACTTTCCCTCTCACTGTCACTCTCTGTTTCTCTGGTGAGCACACATGCCCTACATCAAAAACCTTACAAAAATAAATAAATAAATAAAGAGGTAAACCTTTATGTCACAGAAGCATCTGTGACATATAGGAATAGAAGTAAAGAATGTAGTCAGGAGTAAATAAAGAAGAGTATAGACTAAGAGCTGTAGTCCAGAGTGCAATAGCTGAGTTTATTCCATATTAATCATTGAAAAAGTCATGTCTCTTTTCTTGGCCAATTATGTCATACATTGGTACATATCCTACTACTTCACAAAATTCTGGTAATGCACTAAGTAGGAATGCAAAGGGTATGACACTAAAACTCATTCTAACTCCATGAGCCAAAGTTAATGAATAAACATTGAGTTGGTAATCAGAGCTGGAATGATAACGGGTGACACATTTCACATGGGATATGCCAAGCATCGTACCAGATACCATTCTTCTTAATCCTCACAACAACCCAAAGAACCTGTTGCTATTATCTTCCCATTTTATAGATGGGAATCTGAGTCTGAGCTCACACGAGTAAGCGGAGCCATGACCCAGGAAGGGGCACGTGATCACAGCACCCACACCACTACCCAGTCACGGACTCTGGCTTTGGTGTAAATCACACTTCCCTGGTTGACTGAGAAAAGAGATGGTGCAAGGGCGAAAGGTTGGCAATAACCCAGTGTGGTCTTTCTTTGTTGACAAAAGAGCAAGCAGAGAAGATCATGAAAATAGGATTACACATAGTTTGAGGAGGGGAGGGAAAATGGAAGAGCCAAAGAAAGCTGCCTGCTGCTTCCTGAGGACAGGCCTGCTAAATCAAGAACACAGACCATGCCATAAAGTTGACAGCTTTAAATCAGGTTCCTCAGGGGTTCCTGTGGAGATGAAAACCTTATTCAAAGAGTGTTTCTGAAAGACTGATAGTTGTGGGTTGGATAATTCAGATGGAGAAACCTAGAAACTCAGAGGCTTTGGGGGTTCTGTTTTCTTCATTTCTGCTATAAGGCCAGTGTGCTAACCAGAGAGAAGAAAAGTGAGAAATCATCCCGGGGTGGAGAATAAGGGAAACAGCCACACCCATATCCTACCACCCGCTGGCCCTGGGGTACTGATTTTAAGTGCAGGAGTAAATATAATTATTAACCAGAGAGTATTAACAGTAACTATACAGTAGAATCAACTGATGCACTTCTTTTTGAGGGGGGAGAAATATCACAATATGGGTACATTTAAAAATAAGCACCACAGATGATCTTAACAAGCAGCAAAGTTAAGACCCATTATTGCAGGGAAATGGATAGAAGTTTTTATACTGCGAAATTATAGTTACAGCAATGGCTTTCTCTCTGTTTTTCTAGAATACACCCATTAATTAAATCAAAATCCCATAAATATTTTCTGATGATTTGGATTTTCTGAGGAGAAAACAAAGAGTGATGATTTTTAAAGACAGAGGGGCTAAATAAATGAAATGGTATATTTTGGCACACACTCAAAATAGCTCCCTAAAATAAATCCTAAAACCCAAGAATGTTTTAGAGATTTCAAACTTCAGACTTAACACTGTAAATGACGGTGCTTGCTCTGAGCTCATGCACAGAGGTGTGCAACCCAAACACCTGTATCTGTCGGGTAAATGTTAATGTATTCTGTCAACCACAGATTACCTTACATGGCTAAATTACTCAATGCCATTATCTGTACCAGCCATCTGTAAACCTAATCCCCCCTGTGTTCTAAAATCCCCAGCGCCTGCTACACTATTTTTATTTTACATTCCTGCATAAATCTGTTAAGCTCAATATGTTACCGCAAATTCTCAAAAATCAAAGGCAATCTGCTGGCCTATAAAACACCAGTTACTGAAAATCGAAGGGTATAATATGTTAGCAATTCAAGCAGTCAAGTAAACAATCCTTACAGGAACGGGGTTGAACCGCAAGCTAACGGAACCCCTTAGCAAAGGCCTGCCATAAAATCAGATACGTTCCTTCAATACACAGCACAGGCTTTGAACCCATTCATGTATTTCATATCTAATAAAAATCTGAACAGTTGGCCTGATTGGATTTTAAGTGATGCAAATTTGAAAATCAAATAGGCAAACTCCCTTTAGACTTCATCTATTTAGGCCATAATTGTAAAGAACTACAAATTACATTTACCACACTATTGAATTCCCCAGAGAGTGAATATGAAATTTACAGAAAGAGACAAATATTTGCAGGTGTGGTATTTTGCTAGTAATGAAGACAATTTTCTCTCAAATAGGATGCCTGCTCTAGATGTCACATTTTCCTTAATACAAGGACTAAATCATGTTTTCTTTCGCAAAATCTTTATTGATCTTAAGTAATAATGTTAATGTCTGTTTGTAATACCAAGTTATAGTGTAGCTGAGATTAAAATTTTCTTCACTCAGTAATTATGCAGCACTCATTAGATTTTTATTTACATTTCAGTCATATAACTATATTGCCTAAAGAGACACCTAGGAATCTATGTTCTGAAAATATTCCTGTAAAAGTTTGGGAAAATCAATCTTTCTCAATTATATTTAGTACACTTGAAAAGATCTGGCTACTAGGAGTCAACCAACCATGTGAAATATGTTAAAGATCTGAAAAGTCAGCATTTTGAAGTCCTGCACATCTTAGCACTATCAGGTATTTAAGAAGTTAATATGTCTCCTCATACTTTTTTGATGAACCCTATTATCCTGAAATCTGAACAAATATGAGTACCAGTTCTGAAGGTTCAAATGGTCTTCCGTATAAAGTATGCACAAGATTAACATTTTCTGCCTAAAGCAACAGTTTAGAACTATCTTATTTCATCTGAAGTATTTTCACATATCAAAGTTTACAAAATTATCGAGGCAATAATCCCACCCATGCTATTCCATCACTGAAACTAAACAATACCGTAAGAGTCATAATACACTTTCAGCTTACAATATGAAATATAAATGGTATCCTATTGAGAGTTGAAATGCAAAGCCAAGATTCTTTAATTGTATGTAGCGTTTCAAACGCATCTGCATTTTGAAGATTATACGATACCTTTCTTGTTCAGATAAGCATCTCCAATTTCTAGGGCTCCTATTTATAAATAAGTTGGTAGGGATGATCCAACTGACAAGGTTAAAGGAAGCATGTTTGACGATCGTCTAGTACTTTGTTGGAACAGACATATAAATTGTTGCATTTAAACACATCATCTCTTTTTTCTATTGATAATTGCCAGAGCTCGGCTTCTTCCCATCGATATGTTCTCCTTTAACAAAACATAAAAAATACTAGTACTATGGGCCATACACTGTCTGCAGTGCCCTGCTTGCATTCATTCATTTAATTCTCACAACTATGAAGTATATATGATCACCTTTCTGCTTCACAGATAAATAAAACAGCCATGCAGCCAACTGTTACCCCTTAGTTTACACTGTCATCAAAATGACCTGACATTCTGCTTATTCACATCTCAATGAGAAATAAATCAGCATTTTAATTTAACGACTTCTGTAAACCAGATGAGCTACACTGCGACTCACCACCTGGCATTCATGGCTATACTGTGAGCATCCTCTCTGCACAGCTCTGTGCTAGGGAAGAGGAGCGAAATGCTGGCCAGGCTGCCGGGTTGTCCTCTGCAGGATCTCAGTCTCTCATTAAAAGAACAACTCTAAGGACTATGGATATACTTCACAAACTGTTCCTTCTTTTATTCACATGCCACGTATTTGTGAGCCGCGAGAATGCACAAGCATTCTGCTGTGTGATGAGGACTGCAGAGACTACTGCACGGCCTGGCCACACCTCTCCTGTTTTGAAGACAGGAAGCAGCATCTCAGGTATGGAGGCAATTGTGGTCTCCATCACCACAGGGTCTCATGGGTTGCAGTTTCCTTTTCAGGTGTCTTTCTATGTGCTGTCTTCACCTTTTACCACCTTACCTTATCCAAACTGCCTCTTCAAGCCCACAGTCTTTCCAGTATGCCTTCCCTCTGTGTGCCTTCCCTTGGGCACTCACACCACTCACAACACAGCCTCTGCACACTCACTTCTAGGTTCTGTGTGCAGAGCCTGGACCCTATAAAACCTTTATGAAGCCTCATATCCTGGCACCTGGCATATGGGAAATACTTACCCTAGTAACAATAATCTGACAAATAGCAAACACCTAAAAAACATCTGAGGGGTCTTCAGTAGGTTCACAGAAAATGCATATCATGAAAATACTATTTGAATTTTTTGCACCAACATAAACTCATATTTTAATTCCATTTTTCCAAGAGCTTTTTGAACTTCCCCTGTACTTACTGTAATAACTGATTTTGGTTAAATTTATGCACACTTGAACCAAGCTAATGACTTAACAAGGCCCATGGTAATGCAAATACTAAATTTTTTTTGCTTTGTTTGGGAATTGACTGCTTTATAAGGGAGGCTGTTACCTTATAACATTGTGATAGCAGCACCTCTTTGTATCCTATAATGAACAGGATTGTTTTTTCAAACTCTGGAAAGCAACTGAGAACTCCTAACCTCCAATTGCATGAAAATAAATGTTTTAGAATCAATTGGACAAACAATCTATTAAAACTTAGTAGAAAATGTGACCCCTCTATGTGAAAAAGAAACCTCTCTAATCAACATCAACATAGGGCGTCAATGAAAAGCAAAAAGAAAGAAAATGCTTGTTGAGAAGTCAGTCTCCTTTTGAATCGATGATAACTCTTTTCATGAACTGCTGCAATTTATTTTAACATAATGATGATTACCCCAAAATTCTGAAAGTGACCTCTGCTTGGGAGGGATTTAAAGTGCAACTAAGTAGCACTTGAAGCCCAAAGACAACATAGGAAAATATCATCTTTACCTGTTAGAAACAGAATTACTAGGTACAGATATCTGTATACTTAATTATTTTTATGAAAATTCGTCCCCTTCCCTTCCCCCCATTCCCATCCCCAGGACATGCAGCACATTACCTATGTCTGCCTTTTTTTTTTTTACAATTTTTTTTTTTTTTTTTGAGAGGTTTTTGCTATAGGGCGCGTGCGCTCACCAGACAGACAGAGAGAGACAGAGAGACAGAAAGCAAGAAATCACCCCCCAGGAGGGATGGCCACACCGCAATGCCTTCTCCTCCGTTCTCCTCTCGGGATCTTGGGCACGCACGCACACGCGCCCGACGTGAGTTTTAAGCCACTAGGTTCGGGACACGAACTGCGGTCGACCACGTGGGAGTCCAGCGACATAGCCATTACGCTAACTGCTGGTTCCCAACTGTGTCTGCCTTTGAAGCTCTGTATGGCCCATGCCTAAGCGCTGCTGCTATAAATATTAGTATTTGGTGTTTTCGTAGAACAATAGCAGGTTTGGCTTGTGTGCTGACCCTGGAAGTGACTTTCTGAAATAAATCTCTGTTGACTTACTTCAACTATCAACTCCCAATGGACACCCTTCTTACTAAACATAACAAAGAGCTCTTAACACAGTAGGGAGCCCACCATGGGGGCTCAGAACACAGTGTATGGCATGTTATCAGCTTGTTGTCTGCTAATATTTCTGTGCCTTATCATTTCCTCCCTGAAAGGAAAAGCGAGATAAATTCGAATGGAGAGCTGTGGAGTTCTGGCTAATTGAAGTTTTGCTATATTTTATATATTGGGCTATGCCATGCATTTATCTTGATATCATTTAAATATATTATTTTGACACATGAGTTTAAGAAAAACACCATTTGGAAGGAATAAAAAAAAAATCTTTATTGACCAAAGGAATAGACTGTGTTCAATTCAAAGTAATAGACTCTCAGTTCCATTTTCAGTGTAATTAACACAGTAGCCAAAGGGCCTGTAAATACTTCTGTCATGGTGAAGTGCTGATCATTCCCCCCACTGGATGGTTCTACGACATGGAGTCTTTATCACTGGCCACAGCTCTCATCTCATCCTGTGAGGTACCTCCAGGCCACGTGGTTCTCAGTTGCATTTTGGCTTTCGTTCGTTATGGGGCTTTGAGCACAGTAACCTCTCTGAGCCTGAGTTCTCTCACTTGCAAGGGTCGAGCATTAGGTTGCAGGGATGCAGGGAGCTCTGACCACTCTAATGATGTATGCGTTTCAAAATTTCCTACTTTTGACATGTGCTTTCTCTCTGTGTAGAACATCCTGTCCTACCTTGTCACATAACTCCTTTGAAAATCAGCCCAAATACCACCTGTTCCTGAACAACTGCATCCCTAATTACTGAGATCATTAACTGTCCCTTTTTTTTCCCCTGCTCCCACAGTGCCCTATGTGCAGTCCTGTGTTAGCATAATATAGCCAAGTTACCACTGGGTCACTTGTAAATGTCCCCTGAGAGACTATCTTGGTCACTGGATTCTTGGTGGACAGTTTGGGGATACTCAACTAAATACCTGTTAAATAAATCTGTTTGGCTAGAATTCCAGAGGCGGGGCTTATGACTTACTTGGCTCTCCATCTCTCAGAGCTAGCAGGGTATGTACCATATAGAAGTTATTCAAAGAACAAAATGGATACAATTCAATAAACAACTTAAAAAGATCTATTGTTTTACTGGTTTCTTTTGGAGGGAAAATCGTTATGAATACACAAAAGAAGAGAGATTAAACATGGAACATAAAGATGCCAAATGAGGAGTGTAAAACAATGCTATTATTAGCTACATAAGGCACAGTTTGAACCCCTTTTCTCCTCTACTTAGTAAACATGTTGGTTTCTTTCTTTCTTTTTTAAAAAATTATTTCTTCCATGAAGAGAAAGGGGGTGAAAGAGGCACCCCGACAGAATTTTCCTTGCCTTGTGGCAGAAGCTACCAGTTATCTAGCCAACAGTCACTTTCAGGCCCTCCTTCGTATTTTATAGGAAAGGACTGCAAATGAGCTGAAGGATCATTAGATGGCACTGTGGGGAAAAGGGAAAGGGCAGGTGCTGAGTGACACGCAGTCTCTTGCCACATTTCCTACCTGGAATAGGATGAGATGGCTGAAATTGGGTCTTACATGGCAAACTTCAGAATGGAGTCAGCACTAAGGATGTCAGAGCCAACAGTGGGAGGAAACGGGATACAGATGATGACCTGGAGTCACCAGGGCCATGTCTGTTTTTGGACTTCTGTTTTTACATCAGTTACAAACTCCTATCTTTTATCACTGTGTCACTATCTGGTTACTGACAAACACTCATCCTTTTTTTTTTTTTTTTGGGAGAGGTTTTTGCTATAGGGCACGTGCGCTCACCAGGCAGACAGAGAGACAGAAAGCAAGAAATCACCCCCCGGGGGGATGGCATGCCGCAATCCCTTCTCCTCCATTCTCCTCTCGGGATCGTGGGCACGCACGCACACGTGCCCAGCATGAGTTTAAGCCACCAGGTCCGGGACGCGAACCGCAGTCGACTACGTGGGAGTCCAGTGACATAGCCATTATGCTAATTGCTGGTCCCAAACACTCATCTTTTTGAAGTCACTGTTATTTGAGTCTCTCTTATAGCAACTGAATGCAATTCCTAATTGATTCTTCTCTTCTAAGGCGAGTTTGCCAGAGAATCCAGTCTCTTAAAATTTTCTCTTGTGCACATTTGTTTTATGAGCTGTGTGTCCTGAATGACTTCTGTTTCTGTTTGTTTGTGTTTCTTTTCCCTTTTTTTTTTTCTTTTTTTGCCATAGGGTGAATGCACTCACTGGAGAGACAGAGAGAAATGAGAGACAAACAGAGAGAAATCAATCATGCCCAGGGGTATGGCCACACCACAATCCTTTCTCCTCTTGGGGTTTTGCGCATGCATGCACACACACCCAGTATCAGTTTCAAGCTGCAGAACACAGGACCTAAACTGTAGCCAAATACATGGAAGTCCAGCACCTTAGCCATGATGCCACCTGTTGCTGACCCCTGAATGACTTCTCTTAAGCAAGGATTCAACACAACCTTTTTTTCATAATTAGAATAACTTGTTCTCAACGTATCTAATGGACCAGTCCTTGCAGGGCTATTCATTTTCACATTGCATCTGATAGGACTTCCCTACATGCGAGGATAGAATGTGGAACAGCAATGATACTTATATCCAGCCAGACAGGGATCCTAATTAACTGTGATTCTACCATTTACTGGGAATATAATATCTGCCTCTCTGGGAAGAATACTTGGCAAACTGTCTCTCAGTGTATGAGAACAATAAATGGTAGATATTACTAGGTATTGTACTGCCTCGAATTCATTTCTCTGTTCTATCCTGATACCTGGCAGAATCAAACTTTTAAGATTCAGGCCACTGTATTTTATTTCTACTGCTTTCAGTATACTACCTACTATTGGGTTGTTGAAAAGTCATGATGCATTTTTGCATAGAAAAACACAGAAAAAATATGTCAAGATTTTTCCAATAACCCAATACAATATCATTTTTCCTTTGTTTTTCTTTTTGTTTCTTATAAATGAAAACTGAGAACAACCTTTGAACAAAACATAATCTAGAATGTCATAATCTACAATGAGTAGCCATGAGCTGGACTTGGAGTGCACAGATCTGGGGACTTGATCATCCCTGCCATGCACTAGATCCATGGCTCTGAGCAGACTACTACCTTCTGGTGCCCAGTTTCCTGGTCTGTCTGGCATAGTCTGCATGGACCTGATTCCTGGCAGAGACACATGATGGCTACATAACCCTGAGCAGGTGGTGACCTTCAGCACTCAATGTTCTCAACTGTGAGATTCAATTAAAAGTAAGTTCTTCTTATCCTGATGATGTAGCTATATGACACAATAGATAAAAACAACATTGTGGGGATCAGCAGTTAGTGTAATGGCTATGTCGCTGGACTCCCATGTAGCCAACCACAGTTTGAGTCCCAGACCTGGTGGCTTAAATTCATGCTGGATGTGTGTGTGTGTGAGTGCCCAAGATCCTGAGAGAAGAACGGAGGAGAAGGGATTGCGGTGTGGCCATCCCCCCCCCCCCAGGTCGGGGGGGCAGTGATTTCACCGCACTGTCTCTCTGTCTCTCTCTGTCTTTCTGGTGGGTGCACGCACCCTATAGCAAAAACCTCTCCAAAAAAATAAATAACATTGTGGTTGTTGCTACTATCATTTGTATTACTCATTTCAATATGAAAAATGGGACTATACGATCTCTAAGAACTTCTTCTTCTCTTTTAAAAAAGGAGTTTTCTCTCCTTGTTTAGAGAAATGGGTTAGTGATAGATGCCGTTCAGCACCGCTGCCTCTACAAAATGGGATTCTTACCAGAGGGGTTCCTACTGCTTGTGGAGCGGCATCATTAGTGGGATTATGTACCATGCTTATCGTGAAGCGGCAGTCTAGGTGTCCCATGACAAGGTCTCCTTTTGCAGTCTCCCCTCCAAAATAGCAGCAGTGACTGCTGTTGTACTACTGCACAGCTTAGCAATGCGCAAGAAACACAAACAGCAGCCAGATTCGGGATCGATACAACCTATTCTGAAATAGCTGTAATGAGAACAGGGCAGTCAAACCATGAATGGAAGACCACATGGAATGATCAACTTTGAATACAGGCTAGGGGCAAAGAAGGTGGAGATGGAAGAAGAGGCTAAAATCATGGTGAGAGGACAGGGACTGTGTGAAGGGGAAGAGGATGTTCAAGTAGCTCGGTGGTGCAGCAGGAACACACTGCTCAGATGACTCTGGGACGATGTGGCGGGTCGCAGGTTCAGCTTGTACACGCCTGACATAGGCAGACCCATGATTCTGGCTGGCTGGGAATGATGGGGGTGATTACAACATGAGACCCTGTGCCCCCAGCTCCCTCCAAACCCCTCTCTCACACTCATGAAAGAAATATATATTTTCTAAAAAAAAAAAAAAAAAAAAAAAGACAGGAAATAGAGGGATCTGAGTTCCTAAGTGCCTATACAAATATCCTAGAGATAGTTAAAATCCACTAAAAGTGAAAGTGACCTGCATGTCTATATGCCCCAGGTGCTTCACAGACCATTGAGTAGTACGTTATTTTCATTATTCTTAATGTTGTCTGCGGGCCCCACTAAGTTACTTGTGTTCCCATGCAACCATACAAATGGTTACAAGGGAACTGGGTGAAAAGTGAAGACTGAGTCACTGAGGATCTGTACTGTGAGCTAGCCAGTAGCATGGTGGGTCAAGATCACTGGATCCCACAGGGTCAACTGCACGTAAGAGTCTGAGACCAGGAGGCTCGAAGGACACTCTGGGTGCATGTGTGTGTATGCCCAAAATCCCAAGATGAAAATGGAGGAGAAGAGATTGCTGCATGGCCAGCCCCCCCCCCCCCCCGCCCCCAGGGGTGCTACAGAGAGAGAGAAAGCACCCCTGTAAATTAAAAAAAAAAGAAGAAGAAGAAGAAGAAGAAAAGAAAAGAAAAGAAAAGAAAGGAAGAAAGAGAGAAAATGTGAAAGCCTCATTGCTATTTAGGGAGAAAAAAAAATCTGTATTTTGGATAGGAGGTCAGTAACTTTTTTGTTTTAAGAGAGGTTTTTACTATAGGGTAAGTGTACATGCCAGAGAGACAGAGAGAGACAGAAAGTAAAAAAAATCACTGCCCCCCCCAGGGGGATGGACACACCACAATCCCTTCTCCTCTATTCCTTCTCTGGATTTTGGACACGTAGGCACACGTGCCTGCCATGAGGTTTAAGCCTCCAGGTCCAGGACTCCAATTGAGGTCAACTATGTGGAAGTCCAGTGACATAACCATTATATCATTTTCTGGTCCCAGTCAGTAACATTTAATAGGTTAAAGCATAAGTTTACTTCTTAAGAAATTTGTGCAGCCATAACTAATGTTTCAACTCTTTGCAAAAAGAATCTGAGTTTTAAGACTTCTAAGGTAGCATACTTCCTTGGAGGGGTCAGTTCTAATAAAAGTTTCTTCTAAATTTTGCATGCTCTTATTCTTCGTTAAGTAATTATCCTAAACATTAAAGCTGCAGAGTGATAGGTTATACTACATCAGGATATCTATCTGCTTAGTGGCTCTTTAAGTGACCCTATGCATCAAACACAGCTGGACCTTAATAAGCTAATGACCCTTCCCTGTGCATTGTCTGTCTGGGGAGATGGGTCTTTTACCAGCCCACACATTTCCTATGAATGCAATGCAGTGTGAGGGCCCGGGTGTTGGTACAGTAGTAACACAACTGGACCCAGATAGGAGTCCTGCTTTTGCACCAGCACCTCCCTGACCATGCTGTATAGACCTGTGCCTGTGATGAGAGCCAGCTAAGACTGGGGATGGATCGTGCCATATAGACCCTGCTGATGGGACTAGCCAGTGGCATGGTAGCTAAGATGATGGATAGATCCATGTGGCCAACTGCATGGTTTGAGTCTTGGATCAGGCAGCTTAAAAAACATGTCAGGCATGTATGCATGTGTGCCCAAAATCCTGAGAGGAGAGTGGAGGAGAAGGGACTGCAATGTGGCCATCCCTCCAAGGGATGCTTTCTCATTTTTGCTCTCTTTCTCTTTCTGTCTCTCCAGCAAATGCATGCACCCTATAGCAAAAAAATAACAAAGAAACCGAAAAAACCCCAAGACCAACAGACAAAAACCCCGTTGGATCTTTCTCTCAAGAAAAAGAAATAAACTAAAAAAAATATGTAATAGGATGTGCATTTGGGATTGGGGACTGAATAATCATGAGTACTATATTCCTAAGATGAGTAAGTGTCACCACATGCACAGAGTGAAATACTCTTGCAGACAGAAATGTCTCCTATATGACACTGACACTTCTGTTTCAGATTGCAGGAAGAACAGCCCGAGTTGTAAATAATTCTTCCATGCTCTGAGGAGGTTCCCATAGCAGCAGGTTAACCATTGTCTGTGTGTGTCTTCAGAACTGGAGATTGTTTTCTTCCCAGGACTTGAACCTGAGGCCACAGGCTAGAGAGTTGCTTACTGAGCCAAGCAGAGAACTCTCCAGTTTTGATCTAGTTGGTTAGGTATTCTAATAAAATGCACCTGTCATGTAGGTCACCCGAACATACTAACAGAAATGTCCCAGAGGAAACAAGCATGCCGTCAGAGAGGGAGAGAATCCTCACAGCCCCACACATGCCATGCTTGCCTGGCTCTCACCGATCCACAGTTTCTCATGGCCACCATCACCTGCTGCCTGCCAAAAAATTTCCTTTTTCAGGTCACTTGGCAACAAGAGAACGTGAATGGAAAAAGTAAGGATGGAGTGAAGAATACACAGCAAGAAAAATGAATATTCTGCAACGCAAATCAGCACCAAGAGATCAAATGTACCTGTAGTTTTACATTTGTAAGGAGCAGTTTATAGTTGTCTCTAAAAATAAGACAATAAAACCCTCTTGTCAGAAAGTTCCAGAAAATTTGTAGACTATATCTTGAAAAGGTTGGTTTTTCATTTTCTCCTCAATTGTCTTTGCATGTAAATTTGCTCTTAGATTTTGTAAGCTGACTCTCCTAAATACTATAACAATAGAGTCTAATTTCCAACTTTTTATAAAAAGGTAATAAAAAGATTCAACATTAAGCAGGGTACACATGACTGTAAGAAAATCCCAGCATCATAATTCTGGAATGATGAATGTTCTTTCTTTGTATTTTGTAACTGATCATTGCTGACAATATAGAATCATTCACTTATGTATAGCTATATGTAGATTCGTTACTAATCCTCTAGTTCTAGTATTTTTCCAAGTGAGGTTATTGATAATTTACTCATTATAGAAAAAATATTAAGATATTACAAATAAGCAAACTAAGAAAAATCTCCCAAAGCAAACAATATTTTTTGGAGAAAAATAACTAGCATGCTTTAAAAAAGGACCCATAAATGTTAAGAAAAAAAATTTAGAAGGCCACAGGAAACAAAGTGAATTTGGTGTATGTATTTTACCATATCAAAAGAACAGTAATTCGAGTATATTTAATATATACTATATTTATTCTAAAGAAAATACGTAAGTAAAAAATAGAGAAAAGAGAAGAGGACAGAAAAGAACAGGATTTCAGGGTTTAGAAAGTGAAATGCTGAAAATCCCAGTCAGGCCAGCCCATGGCATGGTGGTGGAGGCATCTGGATCCCACATGGCCTGCAGCATGGATTGAGTCCCAGACCAGGCACCCTGAGAACCATGCTGGGCACACATGCGTATGTGCGCAAAACGCCAAAAGGAGGAAGAAATGGAAGAGATGAGATGTTGGAGTGACTGTCCCCACGTAGGACACTTTTTTTACTCTCTCTCTAGCAAGCACATGTGCCCTCTGGTAAAATTTAAAAAAAAAAAAAGAAAAAAAGAAAAAGAAAAAGAAATCACAAGTCTAGATTTGGAATCAGATGCTACAAGCTACTCAACTATGCATGTCGACATAATCAGGCACCCAGCACACTCAGACGTAAACGGTCCCATGCCGTGCTTTGAATCTTCATTTCAGAAAAAAACACTAACACACGAGGATACATTTATGTCTGGCAGTCCTATCAGCTTGATAAAACCTCATTTCATCTTGTGTATAAAATCCTGTAATGTCACTGAGAGTTGAGGTGCGGCCTCTGCTTTCCCACCGCTCCAGGTAAGACGATTTCGCTGGAACCTGGTGTTCACTGTACCTAGGACTCCATGACCTTGTGTATCAGTGACAGTGGCCTGGTCTGTGATACAAGCAGCAAGCGACTTAGACAACTGCAGGTTTTATTACATTCATATGTGTCTGACCAAGCTTCTCCTATCTCCTCATTCTGCTTAGCTTTAAAACCCAATTAAAATCTAATTTATCTGATCTCTGGATTCTGAACACTATTTGGCAATGAATCTAGCAGCCTCAAGGTAACTACATTACTACACATTGTGCCCCAAGGTGTTCTAGATAAGACTTTAAAAAAAAATTGGCAAGTGCCACTTAAAACTATAGCAATCTCTTCGGAGCCGCCTCCATCTCATTTGAAGAACAAATGCTTTGTCCCTATGCAGAAGGTGCATAGTGTGATTTTATACCTGGAGTTTTAGTTATAATTTATGTGCATAAATGTGCATAGATCACCTGCCTTTCTCACGTTTTGATTCACTTTCTAAAAATGGAGGATAATAAAATTTTCTGACAGCTACAAATCCCTCCAACACTCATACCAACACATGCTCACGCACACACATGAAAGTGTCTTCGAATTAACCTAATTGTGAATCCACTCTTACGTACGAAATTACACTGGGAAATATCTTTACTTAGAATGTCTGTCCAAATAAGTCCTCACTACTATGTTTCTGACAGGACAATTTCTAACATTGTTAGGGAAAAAAAAAACATAGAATGTTGACACTGAGGTCTATCCACCAAGCTCTAAGGCATATATGTTTATTCATGTCACTGGATAGCTACAGAAACAAAGAGCTCCTTTGCCTCTGTACAGTGCAGTAAATGGCAGTGAGCAGATTCCTCCCTCCTGCCTTCCTTATTTTTCCCTCTTTAGTTGGGAAAAGGGAGCAGGATTGAAGGTTCTGCCATTTTCTGAATGCCCACCACTGTTCACGCTTGTTGATCTTATTTAACACGTACAATAGCCCTGTTAGTTGATATCATACCAATCAAATCTGACTAATACAGAGTTAAAAAAAAAAAAAGTCTGTCCAGATACAATATTTACAATTCCTCCTGTAAGAGGCTAATGGGGGAATCAGAAGCCAAGCAAAATATCTATAAGAGTAAAGACAAGGAGATGAGATGCCCCATCAGTGTTTCTCAAAGACAATCTTAGACAGGACACAGATGGGACATTAAGAGCCACTGAATCACTTAGAGAAAAATGCAGTCCTCTTCAAATTATTTTTCAAATCTTCTAAGTAGGTCTAGAATAGTCTCCACTTCCTACTTTGACTTCAAGCTTCCGCAGCATTTTCTAATCTTCCTCTTTAATATAGAGGGAGCAGTCCTCAGGCAGACTTCAGTATCTGCATAGTTTTTAATTTCATTTTTTAAAAATTTAGGTTTTTGTCATGGGGTACATGTGCTTTCCAGAGAGGAAAGAGAGAAGTATAGAGAAAGGGAAAGTGAGAAATCATCCTCCAGCAGGAATGGCCACACCACAATCCCCTTTCCTCCATGCTCATCTCAGGATCTTGGGAATGCATGCACATATGCCTGGCATGATTTTCTTCTTTTCTTTTATTTTTTTTTTTTCTTTTGAGAGATTTTTGCCATAGGGCGCGTGTGCTTGCCTGAGAGACAAAGACACAGAAAATGGGAAATAAACCCCCCTGGGGGGGATGGCCATGCTGCAATCCCTTCTCCTCTACTCTCCTCTCGAGATTTTGGGCGTGTGCGTACACGCACCCTGAGTGACTTTCAAGCCTCCAGTTCAGAGCCTTGAATTGCTGTTGATCACATGGGAATCCAGTCCCTTAACCATCATGCCACCTGCTGGCTTTATAATTTTTTTTTTCATTTTTTTGAGAGGTTTTTGCCATAGGGCGCGTGCACTCGCCAGACAGAGAGAGACAGAGAGATAGAAAGCGAGAAATCACCCCCCGGGGGGATGGCCACACCGCAATCCCTTCTCCTCCGTTCTACTCTCGGGATCTTCGGCACGCACGCACACGCGCCCGACGTGAGTTTTAAGCCACCGGGTCCAGAACTAGAAACGCGCTCTACTCCATGGGAGTCCAGCAACACAGCCATTATGCTAACTGCTGGTCCCTATAATTTCATTTTTTATGTCACTGCATTTATTTTGATGGTTATCCTTTATTTGATGACAAATGATGTTGCTTGAAGGCATAGTAACCTACCATGAGCCCTAGAAGTGCACTTGTTCATAAACGTGAGAAGAATCCAGTAATGGGAAGGGAAGTGTGTGCAGATTTGTTAAAAAAAAATCATGAGAGTGAGAAGCTGTGCCTGCAGATTGAACACGCACCATTTTGACACTAAGTAAGACAACACACTGCCTTCCAGCTCAGGAAGACTGGCTCCAGCTTACAGGCAGATTGTTTGCCCAAATTCCATTTCTAAGCTTGTTATCTGGAACACTGATAATGGTTTCCTGTATAAAAGTGCTGTTCACAGTTGTTAGCTTTTCCTAGCCAGTCCAAGAAAGTCCTAACTTAGAAGATCGCTAAGCTGACATTTGAAATAAAAATTGATTTTTAGGTCCAGCAGGTGGTGTGGTGTTTAAAGCATCTAGATCTCATAAAGCCAACTTTGTAGATTGAGTCCAGGATCCAGTGGCTTGAAACACATGCTGGGTGCCTGTGCGTGCCTGCCCCAAATCCCAAGAAGAGACTAGAGGAAAAGGGACTGTGGTATGGCTGTCCTCCCTTGGGGGCATGGTGGTGGGGGTCATTTCTCACTTTCCCTCACCTCTCTTTCCCATGCGCACACACACTGTACAGCGATTTAAAAAAAAAAAATGGTTTTTAAAATAAAGTGTTACCTAGTACTATTACAATGCTAATAGTTAAGTAGAACTGACAACAAATTTCCCAAGAAACCACCTTGTACTTCTTTGGAATGTTTGCTAGGGGGTCAGGGGTTTGAATTCTGACAGAGAGGAGATTATGAAAAGATCTCTGGAGGTCAGTGGTCTACTGTGTTTAATTTGATCTCATAATGATAGGGAAAACCTTCAGGTCAAGACTTGGCAAACAGGAGAGCATGAGTGGCTTTTTAGTGGCTTTTCTTAGTGGCTTTTTTTTTTTTTAATGTTTCCATAGACACAAACATAATACATAACATGTCAGAAAAGAAAGAAAGATGTGTGCCATGAGGGGTAAGAGTAAAAGGTGGTAGACATTAGCTTCAGGACTTACCTGCACAGCCCTCCAAATCAGTGTTTTATGCCTACTCAGTACTTTGTACTTTTTTTTTTGAAGTAGGGCTAAAATTACATAAATTTTAGCCTTCTATGTCTGGAAAGGCTGTGAAAATTCTCTAACATAAGAAAGCAAGTCGAAAGGTAGGTGAAGATGAGGGAAACGGTTATGCCAGTACCCAAAAGAAAGACATGTCCCCAGAAAACCTTAATTAAGCCTGTCTACCAAGATGGGATGAAAGAGGCTGGGGGAAAAAAGACTCTTGGAGTTCCTGCAGGCAGCCACTAGGTGGGGCTATGATGAGGTCAGTGAGGATACTAGGTGGGTATTAGAGCCCGGCAGGAAAGGAAACAGGAAAGGAGAGGGTTGGACAGGACTCTCTTTGGACATGGCACACTTAGGAGGTGGGTTCCTAGATAGATTTTTACCATTACTCCTTTTAACAGCTGAGCAGTTTAAACAATACTGTAAACTGCAGATAAACTTTTTTCCCTTTTAAAAATGCTCTGTCTTCAAAAACATTTATCACCCAAACAATATCTAAGTGATTATACAGCAAGGGGGGAAGGGAGCAACTCTTACTGCCCCGTACACACACACACACACACACACACACACACACACACACACCAAGAAATACTGAGGAAACTAATGCTGCCTTGGGAAGAAAAATAGATTCAGACAAATATTTTGTTCTTTGTATTTACACTACGCTGAATAGAAAATATTGTTCTTGTAAAGCTTTTGAATCTGATGTCTTATTAAAAACCTTGTACCAAATAAAAATAAGACTTCTGTTTTATTTATTATTAAATCTCTCTTCATTGCCACTTTTCAGCAACAGAATGCAGATCGCTTAATTATCCTGGAAACAGTTACAGCATGCAAGTCTGCCCTCTTCTGGTAATATCCTTTGATAGACCAAACAACTGTGACTTGCATTTAATTTTTATCTCAACGATCCAGTAAGTAAACAAATCAGAAAAAGAAAAATACCACTCAAAAAGGAAATCTCTCTAAAGTGAAAGAGCACAAGGTGCATTATTTATCACTGCCAGGCTTCTGTCAATATGGTTTGGAAAATAATCAGCAAAACCAAAAACATTTTAGAAGAGCAATTTGCAAAGGTGGCCATTCCCCACCTCAGCAAGACTGATGCATTAGTCTCATGTATGGTCTTTACATAACCACGATGAGACACCACTTCTTCTGCTTCAAAGATATTTAAAGTTTAGAAGTTGGGTCACGCTGGGTTGATCATCAGATCAACTAAACCCAGGATTCTAAAAATAAACCTCAAACTCTCTTCAAGGGGAGGCAGTATAATGGGGGGGGGGGGTATGGGCTTTGAAATGGGGTAAAATGTTAACAGGAAAATCTGAATATATATTGAGCTGTTCTCTACTCTTTTTTTTCCTTGCAATTTTTTATAAATTTGAAATGATTTCCAAATAAAAAGTTTAAAAAGCAATAATATGGGTTCTGGGCAGATCAGAAGCTAAACAGTGATTCTGCCTCCATGGGACTTTGGACAACACACATTAAACTTTTCTGGCCCTTTGCTTCCTCATCTGTGAGACAGAGGTAGTAATCTTGCCTTAGATACTGTCAGGAGGATCAAGAGATGTAATAAGGGGAACCAGCAGTTAGCGTAATGGCTATGTCACTGGACTCCCACGTAGTCGACCGCGGTTCGCGTCCCGGACCCGGTGGCTTAAAACTCACACCGGGCGCGTGTGCGTGTGTGCCCAAGATCCGGAGAGGAGAATGGAGGAGAAGGGATTGCGGCGTGGCCATCCCCCCAGGGGGTGATTTCTCGCTTTCTGTCTCTATGTCTCTCTCTGTCTGTCTGGCGAGTGCATGCACCCTATAGCAAAAAAACCTCTCCAAAAAAAAAGAGAGATGTAATAAGTATAGGCACCTCACACTGGCTGTCCGAAAATGAACTCGCCAGTGATGACCCAATAAGGCAGTTCTTGTTGTTCCTTATTACTGTTAGTGAGGAGGAAGACTGGTCTCTATAGAGGAGATGTGCTAACTCTGTTCCCTCCTCTCTATCTGGAAAATATCAAACACATATATTGAGGGTCAACTCACAATCTGTTAAGGATCTATGCAACCCATAATCTCATCCACATAACTTCTGAGGCATATTTATATATTCATCCTAAAATGCCTCTTCAAAAGAATTACTCCAAGTTTCTGTACATCTTTTAATGTGACACCTTACTGCATTCAAAAATCTCTCTCTCTTCAATCATAGTACCTACATGGAGAATATATTGGGTTGTCAGAAAAGTCAAGGTACACATTTGCATAGAAACAGAAAAAGAGGTCATGACTTTTCCAACGACCCAACAGAACAGGCCTTAAACCACTAGGCTGGATTCTTCTGTCCCACAGCATTTCCCCCTGCCCCACTCTGCCCTTTCACCAGGAATGCAGCAGCCAGCCCCAAACAATATACCCTTCCTCCTGGGAAGCTCTAGGACAGCTGGGGCAGGCTTACTACCGGAGAGATGTGGATAGATGTAAGGAAAATAGCCTCGAGGTCAAGGAAATCTCGGTTTAAACTTTAGTTCCAACGATAATAGCTCTTGTGATTCAACCAAGCTAAGATCCCAAATTTCCAGGACCAGCAGATGGTATAATGGTTACACTTCTGCACTCCCACATAGTCAGCTGTGGTTTGAGTCCCGGACCAGGTGGCTTAAAACACGCCAGGTGCATATGCATGAGTGCCCAAAATCCCAAGAGGAGAATGGAGGAAGAGATTGTGGCAGGGTCATCTCCCCTGAGGGTTAATTTCTTGCTTTTTGTCTCTCTGTGTCTCTGGAGAGCACACACATCCTATACCAAAAATCTCTCATAAAAAAAAAATTCCATTTCCTCATCTGTAAAAAGGTGACAACAATCAATTATCTCAGAGTTAAAGATAATATATGATTTTAAGAGTAGGTATAGTATTGACTCAGTTGTGATGGGGCCAGTGGTAGCATAGTGAATTGTAGCACTAGAAAACACATGGCCAGCCACGAGCTTGGATCCTGTGCTGACTTAAAGCATGACGGTGTGCACACCCGAGAGGCTGCCTAGATGGAGGGCGGGAAGAAGGGCATTAGGGCATGCTGAAACCTTGTCAGGGAGTGCCTGTTTAGCCCATGGCCAACATGTGGCTTCCAGCACTACAGTCCAGTATGTTACGGACCCAGGCTGGGCTGACTTTTATATCATCTTAAATCTAAACCTTGGACATCATACAGTTCCTGCTTTCTCATTTTGTAGATTAAATAAAATCTCATCAAGATTTAAGTCTGACAAAGATTATTGCAGATCTGAATCTAAAACACAGATCTCCTCTCTTAATTGGGATACCGACTCCCTCAAGTGACTGACGTCCTTTTACTTTATAACTGATCTTTACATGCTTTATATGCAATGCTATCTGGAGATGAGATCAAGTTGTCATAGTTACTCATAAAACATTAAAGAACTACAAACACATTAAAAGTTAATATAGTCATGTGTCACTTAATGACGGGATACACTCTTAGAAATGTGTCCTAGGACCTTTTACTGTGTGAACATCATAGAGTATACCTACACAGACCTACCAGGATAGCCGACTTCACACCTAGACCACAAGGCATAGCCTATGGCACCTCAGTTCCAAGCCTGTAGAACATGTTACTGTACTGAAAGTGATAGGCAATTATAACATGTGATCAGTATTTATTTATATAAACATGTCTAAACATAAAAAGGCACAGTAAAAAATATAGTATGAAAGATTTAAAATGGCATCCCAGAAAGAATATTTAAGTGAATGGTGCCTGCAGGGTTATGGTGAAAGGGGAACTCTCCTCACTGTTGGTGGATAGGTACATTGGTCCAGCCATTGTGGAAAACAATATAAAGGTTCCTCAAAGACCTACAAATAGAACTACCATATGATCCAGCAATTCCACTCCTGGGAATCTACCCAAAGGACAGGAGAATGCTCAGTCAGAAAAGGGGATTGCACATCAATGTTTACTGTGACATCATTCACAATTGCTAAGACATGGAACCAACCCAAATGTCCATGAACATATGAATGAATTAAAAAAGTATTGCACATATACTCTATGGAATACTATTCAGGAAAAAAAAAAAAACAACCCACAAAATAACAAGAAGATCCTGGCATATGATAGACAGTGGTCGAAGATTTAATGCTATGTGAAATATGCCAGGCTATGAAAGAGAGACAGTGTATGTCTCCACTTAATATATACAGACCACTTAATATATATAGACTGTCCACACTCTATGGTAGAGATTAAAAGATTGGAGGACATAAAAGCAGTGAAAATATTTATGGATACTGGAGACAGTGTGGAAGGAGGGTGGGAGAGAGGAAGATTAAGGAAAGGAAAGGGAGAAAAAGGAAAGGGAAGGAAACCAGGGAGAAAATATTAATAGAGAGGCAAGACATTTGTCAGACACAGAAATGGCTTATTACCTGTTGATGATAACATGTATAGTATAATCAACTGGACTGGTTTGAAGTGTATTTCATGTTAGGTAACTTCTCTTTATAAACCAAATGATGTATAGTGATAAAATGTGTAAAAAGCCATAAGAATTAAAAAAAAAAAAAAGAAAAAAAATGAACAGTGCTTGCAGGACTGGAAACATCTCTGAGTGAGTTGCTGTGGTGAGTGAAGGTGAACATCTAAGCGCATTATTGTATACTGATACAGACCTTATGAACACCAAATCTAAGGCTATACTACATTTATAAAAAATATATTTTTTCTTCAATAATGAGATCCTTAATTTGCTGCAATTTTTTTTAACTTTATAAACATTTTAGTTTAGTTTAGTTTAGTTTTGTTTTTAATTTGACCAGAGAGGGACAGAAGGAGGGAGAAAGGAAAAGTAAGAAAGCAAGCCGCCAGGGCAGGGACTCGAACCCTGCATTCGGCCACATGGGGGTCCAGCGCTCTCAAACACCATGCCACCTACCAGCTCCAAACTTTTTAATCTTTTAAACTTTTCAACTCTTTTGTATTAACATTTAGCTTAAAAGGCAAACAAAGTGTATAGCTGTACATAAATATTTTCTCTCAGGAGCTGGATGAAGGTGCTTGGTAAAACACAACACTCTCTGAGGTGATGCACAGGGGAAAGTTCCAGGTCTGAGTCTGTAGACTGCTCTGAGCATGCTGAGTACATGTGTACCCAAGATCTAGTGGTCGATGAAAGCAGGGCTGGACTGTGCGTCCACAGCTCTGTTGGGGGGCAATGTCTCTCTTTCTTGATCAGGGAAGAAACAAATATATAAGCCTAAAAAAGGTTTTCTTTCTTTTGAGCTACTTTCTTAGCTTTTTTTCTACTTAAATTTTTACTTTTTAAACTCTTCATTAAAAATTAAAACACAAATATGGGGAACCGGCAGTTAGCGTAATGGCTATGTTGCTGGACTCCCACGTAGTCGACCGCGGTTCGCGTCCCGGACCCAGTGGCTTAAAACTCACGCCGGGCGTGTGTGCGTGCGTGCCCAAGATCCCGAGAGGAGAATGGAGGAGAAGGGATTGCGGCGTGACCATCCCCCCTGGGGGGGGTGATTTCTCGCTTTCTGTCTCTCTCTGTCTCTCTCTGTCTGTCTGGCGAGCGCATAGGCCCTATAGCGAAAACCTCTCAAAAAAAAAAAAATTAAAACACAAATATGCACGTTAGGCTAGGCCTACACAAGGTTGGCATCGTCTATATCACTGTCTTCCACCTCCACAGCCCGTCCCACTCAGAGGGCCAAGATGAACAAGACAACACGAGACTGAATCAAGCAAAAGAGAAAATGGTGCAATCAACAGACCCAGTAAACATGAGAGGCGGGAGATTACAGGTGGCATGACACCATCTACCATGTAACAATAAACGTGTTTATGACTAGAAGGGGTATGCTCTAAAACAACAGCTAAAAGTATAGAACAGCAACGGCATAAACCAGCACGACAGCTGTCCATTTTCAATATCAGGTACTGCACATAATTACGTGTGCTACACTTTCTTGTGACTGGCAGTGCAGTGGGTTTGTTTACACCAGCATCACCACAAATATGCTCTGCAACCATGTTATAACAACTCCCATGTCACTGGGCAGAAAGAATTTTTCAGCTTCATTATAACCTTATGGGACCACTGTGGTAGGTGCAGTTCATTGACGACCAATACATCACTAAGTGGTCCCTGACCGTACAGACAAAGGAAAAACACAAACATTTCAGACATGCTTTAAAATAAACAGGTGCCGAGGTCACACAAACAATAGAGGTTCCAGAAGCCTAAGATAAGGATTTGAATTCTAGCCACATTGCTTGCCTCTGAGTCAGAGATTTAAACTCTCTATGAGATTGAATTTTCTCATTTAGAAAACAAAGATAAAGATCCCAGTTACTGCTCTTTGTATCTTCTTCTTTTTTTCTTTTTTAAAGAGATTTTTGCTATCAGGCACATGTGCTCACCAGAGAGTCAGAGACAGAAAGTGAGAAATCACCCCCCAGGGAAATGGCTGTGCTGCAATCCCTTCTCTCCATTCTCCTCTTAGGATCTTGGGCACGCACACATTCGCACCCAATGTGAGTTTTAATCTGCAGGGTCGAGGACTCAAACTGCAGTCGACTACGTGGGAGTCCAGCAACATAACCATTATGCCATCTGCTGGTCCCACCCCAGCTAGTGTTCTTAGGAATGTTCACTATGATAACATTCTTACTGTATAACAAGCCTGTGCTAAATGTTAGCTCCCTCTGTCCTGTCCTTTTTTAAACCCAAACCATGAATCTATAATACATGGAATATAGTCTACCCCATTTAAAAACCGTTTGCTCAATGAACACAAATGTGATGATGGTGACAGTGGTGACAATGCTAACTTGGGAGCCAAGAGCCTATAAAACAAGAAAAGATCACAATAATTAGCCGATCGTCCACAGTAAAAATATCCAACTAGGGGGCCAGCAGATGGAGTGGTGGTTAAGGCGCTGGATTACCACATGGCCGACTATAGTTCAAGTCCCAGAGTTGGTGGTTTGCTTTCTCACTTTCTCTCTCTGCCTCTCTCTCTCTGTCTCTCTCTGGGGAGTGCACGTGACCTGTATCAAATTTTAAAATAATAAAAATGATAAAATTAAATAATTTTTTAAAAATATCCAATTATACCAAACAACATACACACACACATTTTCTCAACTAAGATGACATTCGTATGTCAAAATTGAATTAATGAGCTGTGAAACACACACTTCATCCAAGGGGTTAAAGGGATCAATGACATTACTACCGTGGTCACATTCAAGGTTCCCTGTCTGAGCATCAAAGGGGCCTCTCATGCTCACGGCCTGAATATGAAGTGAGACGGTAAAAATGGTAGGAAGAAGATGGGAGTGGCTAATCTAGTTTGTAACTCAACGTAGCCAATAAAAAGTTGGAGGATCTAGTTTTTCAACTGTTCTATTAAAAATGGACCTGGTTCGAACTTAAGATGTCTTGACTCCTCTTAAGCTAGCAACTAGACAAAAAGTAAATAACACTTTGTTTACACTCAATGTTAAGGGTTGTTTCAATACTGTAAGCGAGGCCCTCTCCTGAGGGTAGGCTCCATGCCCTCAGCTCTCCTCCCTCCTTCCTCCTCCTCACCTCTTCCTGAGATGCAGCTTCTGGTCTGGCTACACCTTGGGAACATCTCGTGACTATTTCCTTTCCTTATGGAATCGGCTAATGGCCAGGGCAATTCCAGACCCATAAGCCCCTCTCCCATGTCAGCATCCTTGTGATCAGAGGCACTAAATTAACGCACAAGCTCTGGCAACTCTGCTAATGGGTAACCTGACCATTGTCACCCTCTAGCAATGTGTGTAGGAACCAGATCCCTGCCCTGGAGATGGGGAATCTGTGATGTTACAGGGGATGTAACTGCTCTGATCTGTAACAGATACATGTGAATCTACGCTTGTGGGGCACAGACCATCCTCCACCTAGCTGTCAGCAGAGCTTCACACTCTAGTAAGTGAAGTCATGTGTTCCCCTGCTGGACCTCTGGGTGTGCTCTTTGGAACTGTAAATCTTATAGGCAAGCCCTCTCAGATTCCCCCACCCTTACATCTAAGGTGCCCATAGGTACATGGTCTTCAATCAGTGGCCCATTTGCACAAGCAGTTCAAGCTGGAACAGTATTTTTTTTTTTAAGAAATCAATTTAAAGGTTTAAGTCAATTGCTATAGAATGAAGCAACTATGAAAAAGGAAAGCAGGACTCACACACAAATACTTCAGCATAGGTGACTGAGAAGTGGCCAGGATGAGATGACAAAACCTGAAAAGTTTTTTGTTATTGCTGTTCTTATTTATGTTTTAAATTTGCAAGAGGGCGCATATGCTCACTACAGAGACACAGAGAAAGAAGGAAAGTGAGAAGGCATCCGCTCCATGGTGTGTGTGTGTGTGTGTGTGTGTGTGAGTGTGTGTGTGTGTGTGTGTGTGTGTATGTGTGACATTGCAATCCCCCTTCTTCTACCTCTCCCTCCTTTCAGGAATTTAGGCACACATGCACATGAGCCCAATGTTTTTGTTTGTTTGTTTTGCATTTTAATCCCATTGAATTTATTCTTTAAATTCGTTTTTCATAAAGTTTTTGAAGTACCCTCACATTGCCTTTGGGAATATCTATTTCTCTATTTGTGGATGTCTTCCTGCCTCCCTGTTGTGGGTACTATTATCTGAAAGGTATAACTGATATTTTTCATACTATCTGGAATGAGAAGAACTTTCTAAACAAAAACAAGCTTCCAATCCATTGTTGACTAATTAGCATTTTGTAAAATTCTACAAAACTTTTGTGGCTATGTGAAATTGCTATTAAAGTTTTTAATTGCTGATAATTATAATTATTTTGTGGACAGATCATTTATTAACTAGCACTGGTCCTCAGATCATACTTGGAGAAACACTGCTCTATTAGAAAGCAAAAAATAAGATTTGCTTTACACTGTTGACTGATATTTCCTGATGCAAGATTTTTCTCAGGTCAGGGATGTTCTAAAGATCTGTCTTGCTCTATCTGCAATGCTCTACATTTTTAAAACTGAAATACTAATTAGTTTAATGCATAAAAATCATTAATTAGACTAGAGCTGACCTCCATCAATGAACGGACTTGCATGAGAAAAACTATGAAATACTATTTTAAAATAGAATTGAGTTTCTAGTGGCAACTTCAGAAAATATCACTGCTAGGGTATCCTTTGGAGAAAACTTGCCCAAATTATTACCACTAGTTAACAATACAGTGTTGGCCACTCAGGAAGTCCACAGCAGAAGCCACACTCAAAATACACAGCAAAAATCCAAAATTGAGGCCCGCACACTATATTGGAATCTACTTGACCACTCCATGATCCACTAGAGAAACCAAAACATAGCAGTACTTACAATCTCTGGGAATAGCGGCAAATCTAGAAGAACCCATGATTGTTTTGCAAAGGTCAAGCCCAAGAGTCTTATTCGAGGAAGAATAGAATGACTAGAACACTTATTATTTCTTATGGCAAAAGATAATGATCCTCATCTTTGTTAACTCACAGCCAGGTTCTTTCCATACAAACTGTAGCCCATCCAGACATTAGGTAAGCTGAAGAACTGCTCCATCAAGAACTGATGAAAAAAACTGTGGAGCTGAAAGTCATTTCCATTCTGATCATCTCAGAACTCAAATTCCTTCTCATTTGTCAGACTAGAATCACCTGTAAAATTAACTGAAGAAAACCTAGACAAGTGGCATTCAAAGGACTGATACATTTCTTTGACAATAGTGGGGGCAACGTGAATTCCACAGACACATTTCTACAAAATTATGGAAGCAGTGATGTCAGGGTTAGGGAAAACCTGACAGGCCAGCCTTGTGTTTTACTGTTTTACGCCACCCTTGCTAAATGGCCCCACATTCTAGTGGGAGAACTCACTAGCTTTGGAGTGAGCTCATAGCATTTCAGATGTTAGAATTTGTTGGAGAGCTTTAGCTATTTGAAAATTTTGCCTTATACTGGGTCTAAATATTTCTTTATGGTTTTATATATTTTCTAAATCATACAAGATTAAAAATTTGGGCTTTTGCATAAATTCAAAATTGGAGACAGCTATATTATCCCACTGTCTTTCCTAATCAAACATTTCCAATTCCTTAAACCTCAATCTTTTGAGTATCTACTTTTCTGGTTACCCTCTGATGATTACTACCATATATCTTCCCTGGGGTTGATTTACTACACACTTTTGGATTCAATGATTTAATCAGTTATTAATCCATCAAGATGCCTCCAGAGTTACCCAGGAAGACATTAAAAATGTTGAAAGGCTTTGCTGGAACCACAATAACTATCATATCTCCCTGCCCTGTCAAAGGAAGGAATGAGGTTATCCATACATGGCTTTTATTCAGTAAACATGTGTGGGGCTGTAGTGGTGACCTATGAGCCCACAAGTCATCCCTTTCATAATGTGTTTTATAATTCTGCCTGCTGATATTTATGATAGAACAATATAGACTCAAAATGTCAGCTACAGTAACTATTGCCATGGTTTTTTAGCTCTAGTTTGATTGATATATCATCTAAGGATATATCAAATAAATACATTTTCCAGTGAGATTTCAAACCGGAGACTAAGTCTGCATATACATGAAACTGTTAGAGGATCCACCTCTATCACCTCTATCCCCTATGATAAGTGAAATTGGCCTCAGATTGATTGGTAATTGGGCAGACATCAAGTTCTCCTGTGGTAGGTAGTAATTCCTTTCTTGGAACACGGTGTCTGAAATCTCACCTGAATCAGATTCTTTTTTTTTTTTTTTTTTTTTTAAAAGGTTTTTGCTATAGGGTGCGTGTGCTCGCCAGAAAGACAGAGACAGAGAGAAAGCAAGAAATCATCCCCCAGAGGGGATGGCCATACCACAATCCCTTCTCCTCCATTATTCTCTTGGGATCTTGGGCACGCACGCACATGTGCCCAGCGTGAGTTTAAGCCACCAGGTCCGGGACTTGAACCGCGGTCGACTACATGGGAATCCAGAGACGTAGCTATTACGCTAACTGCTAGTCCCTGAATCAGATTCTTTCTTTTTTTTTTTGGAGAGGTTTTTGCTATAGGGCATGTGCACTCGCCAGAGAGATAGAAAGCAAGAAATCACCCCCCAGGGGGGGATGGCCACACCGCAATCCCTTCTCCTCCATTCTCCTCTCAGGATCTTGGGCACGCACGCACACGTGCCCAGCGTGAATTTTAAGCCACCGGGTCCGGGACGCGAACTGCCGTCGACTACATGGGAGTCCAGCGATATAGCCATTACACTAACTGCTGGTCGCCCCTGAATCAGATTCTTAATCAACAAAAACTCCATGACCCATCATGTCATAAATAACCACCATGTTCAAATGTAGCTATTTGAAGTCAGAGATTATGAATCCAGTAGTATATTTCTGGACACTATGAGGTATATAATTTCCCTGAAGGTGCAAACAGAGGCTTATTTGTTCAAATTTGTATTTCCTGCAGTATCTATAATAGTGTTTTATACATATGGGGCACCAAATAAATCTTTAATTGTTGACCAATAGAAATGTCACCTTGCCAAAGTCAACACACTGCAAGGCAACTAAAACTGTACCTGTCACAGGACTCAGAATTAGCTAATGGAGGACTCCGGTAAACAATCGGCCTAGTGGAGATTCGTGTGCCCCTTAATGAGTGTGGCCTGAAACTTTTGTAAAATTCATGCACACAATCCTTCACTAACACACTACCTAAGAAGTATGGTTAAAGTATAGTTAAGATAATTAAAGGATCCCTTCAAATTCAATAACTCAAGATAAACAAAAGTATTTCTTTTTCCTTTTTTTTTTTTTTTTTTTTGGAGAGGTTTTTGCTATAGGGCACATGCGCTCACCAGAAAGACAGAGACAGACAGAGAGAAAGCAAGAAATCATCCCCCAGAGGGGATGGCCATACCACAATCCCTTCTCCTCCATTCTCCTCTCGGGATCTTGGGCACGCACGCACATGTACCTGGTGTGAGTTTAAGCCAAGTCCAGGACTCAAACTGCAGTCGACTACATGGGAGTCTAGCAACATAGCCATTACGCTAACTGCTGGTCCCAAAAGTATTTCCTTTTAAGGCCATTTTCTGCCCACAAAGAAATAATGTTTTTCATTTTTAAAATAATACCTTGAGGGACCAGCACATGGTGTAAGGGTTATGTTGGTGGACTCCCAAGTAGTCGACGATGGTTTGAGTCCCAACCCAGCAGCTTGAAACACACCAGGCATGTGTGCATGCATGCTCAAAATCCCGAGAGGAGACTGGAAGAGAAGGGACTGTGGTGTGGCCATCCCCCTGAAGGGCGATTTATTTCTTTCTGTTTCTCTGTCTCTCTGGCAAGCACACACACCTGATAGCAAAAAATATCTCCCTTTAAAAAACAAATAATATTTTGAAATGTATGCTTCATACAATGAGGCACGGAAGAGCTCTAGAGATGCAGGGCCGACCTGCTCACTGGGTGGGCCTGGTTAAGAGGTCTGCCCTGCGAATGGATCCTAACGTGCAACTCGAACCCAGGCCTCTGGGACTGGAACATGCTTCATACCATGAGCTTTTGGCTGTTGTAAGCAGTAAATCAAAGACATTAATTATCTCCTATGAATACAATAAGAAATGAAGACAAATCTTCACATCTTAACATCATAGGATCAAAACTAACATTAATGGCAGATTTTAAACAATAAAAGCACTGGATGAATTTGATCTTCTCCAACTTCACAGATAGAATAAATAGTTCAGTGATCAATGTGTCCCATAGAAACATAAAATCAGTATTTTTAATTCGTCTTTCCCTCTCTCCTCTACTTAAAAAAAAAAAAAAAATCAGTCATCAAGTTACCTCTAATCCTTCTCCTTGAATGTGTTTTTCTCTTTCCCACTGACTTCTTCCTACTTCTGACTCTATTGTTTGTTTGTTTGTTTGTTTTTCTGTCTGAAACTTCCTAAGAGTCTATTAACAAGTTTCATGGCCTCCTGTCTCCAGTGGACACTCTCAGAAACCACTGTCCACCACAGGCAGGGTGGCTGTTGCCAAACACTGTTACCTGATATTGTTCCCATGTTAAAAACCAAAGCAAAAGAAAAAAGAAAAAAGAAATCAAACTGAAACTAGTAAACCAAAAACGTTTGTTTACTAAACAATTGCCTTCCAAAATAAGACACACACTTGCACTTGTGAATCAGGAATTCCAGCTCTCTTTAATCTAATCTAAACCTTTCTTTGTAAACTTTTTTTCATTTTTTTTCTTTTTAAAAGGCATTTATCTAATCAAGCTGGTCTACTTAGCATGCTCAGAGTGTACCATTGGTGCACATTTGTGCAACAAATTCTACCCTTTGGCATTCTTCCCACCTAAAGTATCCTTTCCATCTTTGACTTCTTGTATTCCTACACACCTTCCAAACAATTCAGATGCTACCTCTGCCATGAATAATTCAGTGTCTGGACCCAGCTGTCTCTCTGCAAATCTGATTCATGTCTACCGATCTCTATCTTGATATTTATTTTTCTTTATTGTTTAAAGGAACTTAGTAGTCTTATAATAACACTTAAGCAATTCAAAATAAGTCACCTTTTCTATTGCACATCATTCAACACCCAGATCCTAGAATAACTCCTAAATTGTTGCACTCAATAAATTTTTAATACTTTTTCCCCAGTTTCAGATGCTCAATTCTAAATTTTGTTTACAATGAAATAGAATTTCCCTTACCTTTGCCAGTGGGTAAAATAGCAAATATTTTCTGTTAAGCTAATTACTATATAAATTAAAAGCATTATTCTCAAGTTTAGTGTGTGTGTGTGTTAAAGGAAATAAACAAATTGATTTACCCAGCAAGTGGGTAAGCATTAGTTCTAGTAAACTGAATGGGTATTATTCAATTTTTCATTATGGGGTTAAAAAAAAAAAAAGCCTCCAATTCATTTGTGGCTATCAGGGGAAAAATGCTATACAATATGTTTTAAAACATTACAACTATTTTTTCCAGGGTTGTTTTTTTTTTTTTTTTTTTTTTTTTTTTTTTGCTTTAGGGCACATGTGCTCACCAGAGAGACAGAAAGTGAGAAATCACTCCCCGTAGAGATGGCCATGCCACAACTCCTTTTCCTCCATTCTCCTCTCAGGATTTTGGACATGCACACACACGTTCCCAGTGTGAGTTTCAAGCCACCGGGTTCAGGACTCAAACCACGGTCGGCCATGTGGGCATCCAGTGCCTTAACCACCATGCTACCTGCTGGCAACCCAATATTTCTAGCATAAAATAGTACATTTACATTATTCTAAAAACTAAAAATCATGACAACTTCTAAAAAAATGCTGAAAATGATGTGTGCTAAGAGCTCTAAAATTCTACTTTGTACTTGTGAGCTGTTCCTGGGAGCAAGGGAAGGACCACTGGGGAGAGATGACAGAACATCCAGAGAGATGAGTCTGACCCGCGCTGCTGAAAATCTCAGCGTGAGATCAGGGGAGGACTGGACCCTTTTCACTATTTAGAGAGGTTTCATATGGCCAGAAAGACAGAATAATGATGAAAAGCTTGGAATTTGAAGAGTCAGCTAGATGTTTCAGTACAGATCTGTGAATCTGCAAAGATTTTAGCCCCTCTATTTTAGCATAATTTTCAGTTCCATGAATATAATCACAGATTATCTGATGTCTAAATAATTCATCCCTCACAATGAACTTTTTCTGTCTCTGATCTGGCCATGTCAGACAAAAGGTCTTTGGGGTATAAATAAAGTATATTGTTATTTTTCAAAATCTGTCTTACCAACAGGATCTGCTTTTCCAAATAACATTTTACATGAAAATCAAGTATTGAATTTATTATCAGGGCATCTCAGAGAAAAGGAAATTGGAGGAAGAAGGAAACTAAGAGCTACTACACTCACTCCTGTCCCCTACCCATCTGTTACCAGGGACCCTGACACACCTCAACTTTCAGGAAATGCAGTGTCAAGACTAATAAACCAGAGACAATTTTTATTTTTTTCTCATCCTTTCAACATGCAAACATGTATCAAACTATATTTGATTTGTTGGTAAATAATCTTTGGTATAGTGAGAATTATTTGGATGTTGTGTTAGTTCCATAAAAAAATTAATCAGTTGTCATGCTAATAATCACAATACATTAGGAATATAACAAGAACTTTCCTAATGAACTTTCCTGAATGTTAAATATTCCCAGTTTCTTTCTCTTACCACAGTGTTTGGCACGTGGGTATAAATTTTATATAATAATATGAATTCATAAAAAATATGAATGTGTCTGTTTATAAATAAAATCAATGGGCCATATGATTGATAAAAGTACAAAGAACATAAAAATGTAAATACCGCATCATATATACAATCTGATATCACACAGAAAAAGACAATAATACAAAGAGAAACCCTAACTGACTTAAAGTAACATTTAGAAAACAAAAGATTATAAGGAACAATTTATTTGCAAGAATACCGAACTGTAAATATACTTGTTTTCTTAAAATTATTTTATCTTTCTTTATTTATACTTTTATTTATTTATTTTTATTTGACCATAGAGGGATAGAGTAAGAGAGAGAGTGAGAGAGAAAGTGAGAAAGCAAGTCTCCAGGTCTGGAACTCGAACTGTCAGCCATGTAGGAGCCCAGCACCTTTAACCACCATGCCACCTACCAGCCCCAATATACTTGTAATTACTTAAATTATAATTTAAGAGATACTTAAAATTAACACATCGTAATAAAATGTTTGAAACAACATTGAAAGTTTTCCCTTAACACAGTGCTGTGGATGACACTGCGATCATTTGTGTAACTGTTATCTGTCAGTAACTAAGCAGAATACAGCATTCTGAAACCAAGTTGCTGAAGAATTACTTATCATCATGTAATCAATGCCATTTCCATAGTTACCCTACATAAACAACAAACTGCAAAGTATTCACAGACACACTTCCTTCCAGGTGTAAACTGAAACTCACATATATCATGTTTCATTAGGGCACAGTGCCAAGATTAAAAAGCTCTCTCCTCTAAGCTTTATTCCAACACCTTACGTCTCACCTCTACTTTTATTCCAAACTCTCAACTCACTTTGAACATGTGCTTTGATTATCTTATCATTTTCTTGGTCAAGCTAGGTACAAAACAACATGTCCCCTGGACATAGAGACAAATGAAAGCTGTAATTTTTGCTTTAGAAAAAAAGAAAGATGTAGCTGAAGATAGGAGATTAACACACATTTATCAATGCTCTTTTCTAAAATCCCATTAAGACGACTGTAAAGCAATTGTCGTTATAGGCATCAATCCTTAAAGAGAAAGAAAACAGGAAAAATAGCAGCAATCATTCGAAAACTGGGTATGAGAGGGAGGAGTGCTAACTCCTAATGGGGAAGGTGAGAACAGCTAGGTTTACACCACGAAACCCTCACAGATGTAAGGATTTGACCATCAGTTTCCTATGGAGGGTAATAAAGACAAAGGGAATATTAAATAAATAAATTAATAGATGATGATGATGATTTGTTGAAACTCCATTTAAAAACAAGTTCAACCTACACGTTGTCACAAATGACAGATTTCCTTCCTTTTTAAAAGCTGAATTAGTATTGGAGGCCAGCAGGTGGCATGGTGGTTGAAGGTGCTAGATTCCCACCTGGCCAACCACGGTTCATGTCCTGGACCTGGCAGCTTGCTTTCATACTTTCCCTTTCTCTCTCTCTCTCTCTCTCTCTCTCTCTCTCTCTCTCTCTCTCTCTCTCTCTCTCTCTTTCTCTCTCTCTCTCTCTCCCCTTGCCTGTCCAAATTAAAAAATAATGATAATGAATGGAATTAAATAAATGAATAATTCTTTAAAAAAAAAAACGCAAGCTGAGTAGTATCATTATGTGTATGCCACCTTTTCTCCATCTAGTCATGTGTTGATGGACACTCAGGTGCATCCTTAGCTCGGCTGCTGTTAGTCGTAGAGCAGCGAATGTGGGGGTAGAGATATCCCTTCAACATAACAATCCAACCCCTCACATAGTATCCCAAAGTGAAATCACTGGATCATATGATAATGCCATTTTTAGTTTCTGAGGAACCTCTGTACTGTTTTCCAAAATGGCTATACTTACTTTCTCAAAAAACAGAAACACTCTCTGATCTCACTGATGTATGGAATCTAAATTGTAGATCTCACGGAATCAGAGAGTAGGAGGACAGCTACCAGAGCCAGCAGAAGGGGGATGTTAAAAGAGGAGATGTTGGTCAAAGGCTTCAAAGTGTCAGGAGAAATTAGTTCTAGTGGTCTATTCTCACATGGGGGCCCATAGTTAATGATAATGTATGCATTTAAAAAGTGCCCCCCAAAAAGGAGATTTGAATCATTCTTACCACACATACTCACACAAAGTGAGATGATGGACAGTTCAGTTAGGCTGCTTTAATCTTTCTATACTGCATACACACATCAAAATTCACATTATTCCTCATAAATACACAACAATTATTATCTGCAAAATAAATAAGGTTTTTGATAAAAGTAGATTATGGACTCTCTTTCCTACTTCAAGCTACAGGCTGCTGAAGGTTTATTTTTTACATTTATTTTACTAAAACTCAAGTCTTTGGACAGACATGACTAGCTGGAAGCAGAGCCACTGCACTGGGCACCTAGGGAATTATGGGAACATTGACATGTCAAGGCTAGCTCTCATGGCTACTGCCTCTACATGGTCTCCTACAAGGTTGACAGCCTCTACCTAATAACTGAAGCCAGAAGAGTCTTCACTCTTGAAGAAAAACTAGATTCAACTGCCTGTTTCATTCACAACTGACTCCTGCCAGTCCAGGTTCTTTGCACCTGTTACGAATTCTGATGGCTATTCTACACACTGCTCTTGTCTGCCTTCTATTTGGGGTTGTGACAGAGCTCTGCTAGGACCCATAGAAGCTTGCAGAAGAAAAAGTTCTCTAGGCTCTACCATCCATCTAACTCTGGAAATCTAAGGGTTATTGGGGAAAAGATGAGCAATGTATAGTATAAGGCTTTAAATGGAGAAAGAGAATATCTAAAACTCAATGTTGTGTCTAGGTCCATGAATATACAAAACACCTAGCAAATGGAAAGAATTGAAGAGTTTCAAGAGAGATACCAGATCTGTTTTTTAACTTCAGTTCTACCTAACCATTAGACTTTAAGAAGGTCCTTAACCATTTGTTTCTCTCAGATGGCTTACTGTCCATTTTCATCTAACTAGCCTGAAATCAGAAACAGGGCTTTTGGAGAATGGATGGGAAACCTTTGAGAATCCTGAAAAAAATAAAAATAAGAAAGGGATATGGTTTTATAGGTTTTACAAATGGTGAAAAATAAACTAAGAGATGACACAAAGGGGCAAAGGAGGGATCAGAAGCATTAACTCAGACCAGTGGGAAACAAGGGGGCACTATCTACAATAAAATGAAGTTCAGAGAATCTTTTTATTTGTAAGTTACTCAGGGATACAGAGAAAAACACCTTTCCCCCAAGGACCTACATTATCTATTTTGCAGGGATCAGAAAGTACAAAATGAGGGACCAGCAGTTAGCATAATGGCTATGTTGCTGGACTCCCATGTAGTCGACCATGGTTCACGTCCTGGACTGGGTGGCTTAAACTCACACTGGGCGCATGTGCGTGAGTGTCCAAGATCCCAAGAGGAGAATGGAGGAGAAGGGATTGCGGTGTGGCCATCCCCCCGGGGGGTGATTTCTCGCTTTCTGTCTCTCTGTCTCTGTCTGTCTGTCTGGCGAGTGCAAGCGCCCTCTCAAAAAAAAAAAAAAAAAAAGAAAAAAAAAAGAAAAAAGTACAAAATGAGCCACCTGACGGCAGCCACTTAACTGATTCCTCCTAACCCTCAGGTGTGCAGACTAAATAATGAAAGGACCATTGTTGTCTTCTTCTTCTTTTACTTTTTTTTTTGGGGGGGGGGGGGAATGACACAATACTACTTGAGTCCCATTACAGGGAAAAGAGGAAGAAAATATTCACCTGCAAAGGTCTCCACTGGTTCCATGGCCAAGGTAAAGAATGATAATTTAGAGAATTAAGATCAATACCATAAAGAACATTGAATATGTGATTCAGGAAACCGGAAAAGGAAACTTAGGCTACTGGTCTCTGAATCTGATGATGACAGGTTGGGTGATTCCCCATGCTAGCTTAGTCCAAGATGATGCAGGGACCAAGGCCGAAAAATCCCCTGGGAAACATGTAAAATAGAGCCTCCCAGGTTCCGTCTGAAGATTCTGTTGTCTGAGGACTGGAATAGGACCCTGGAATAAGCATTTAGCAACATGTCTGTATGTGGTTTTGATACAGAGATTTAAGAATATCTAATGTAGTGAGGCACATTATGTTTCCTCTCTCTTGGAAATTATGCCCTAGAATTTCAGGAAAGGAACCCAGAGTGAAAGTTCAGCTTACTAATGAACTGGCAAAGGCACTTTTCTGGGTTGATGCCATAAGTCTCTCTGCTGTAGTCAAACCAACAGAGTTAGTGGAAACTGATATTAGCAATATCAAGAAAAAGGACTTCTGGGGCCAGCAGACAGTGTAGCAGCTACATTGCTGGATCCCCACATGACCTACTACAGTTCAAGTCTTGGACCTACTGGCTTGAAAATCATGTCGGGAGCATGTGCACACATGCCCAAGATCCTGGGAGGAAAATAGAGGAGAATGGATTAGAGTGTGGCCATCCCCCCGGGGAGGGTGGAGGGTGATTTCTTACTTTCTCTCTCATTGTCTCTGTCTCTGTCTTTCTCCCCACTGAGTACATGTGCCCTAAGGTGAAAACATCTTTAAAAAAGAAACAAGAGAGAAAGAGGACTTTTAAAATAATCTGCGAGACATTTCAAATCTGTCACCTACTGAAAGACAAGTCTTCATAACAATAAGTTGTCCTTTCACAAACAAGGGAGTAGATGAATACAAAGAGGTATGTTTGAGAGCTGTTTTGAGAAACAGCTATCTTTCCATTAGTATTTTACAGTTGAGATGTTTATTCATATTTGATTATTGATTCCATTAATTACTTTCAATTAATTAAAAGATCAGTCATCTAGCTTCATGAATGTCTGGTATCATGAAGGTCCAGGCTGAGTCGTAAACAACTCAAAAAGACTTCCCAGGAGATCTTTCACTTGATGGTTTTATACAAAAGTATCTATCTACAGGTACAAAAAGAAAACTCATTTTAAACATATCAAATCAACTCCTGATTTGATCCATTGGCTTATTACATTAGGAGTTCCCTGACTTACCTGCTCATAAGAATCACTTGGGGTATTTGCTAAGTTTAGAAATCAAAAACCTCCTCTGTGGGAAACTGATTCTGTAATCTAGTCTGGATAAAATGCCTAATTGTCAAAACCTGAATACTACCTTTGTCCTCAGTTGTTTTATCTTTTTAGGTACAAGAACTCTTTTTGTGTCTTTTAGGAAGTAACAAGTAATTTTATCAGTTCTCAATCCAGCCTGCAGAACACTGCAGGAACTCAAAATAATCCAGCCCCTCCCAGCTCCTTCTAGGCCCTCAGACGCATACCTAGGAACTCATGTCCAAACAGGTCACCCCACAGAGGCAGAAATAAGAGTGAGCTGCTTGATAGAGCTCTTTGAACTGAACAACAAGTGAGTGACATGCTTTGTATCATTTTTATTTCTATAGTTACTGGGATCATTTCTGGCCTTTCTAGAAAGAATTGATGTATACCTCTCCCAGAGCCTTAAATAAAGCTTTAAGTATAGGGAAAGGTCTGGGCAGCACAAAATGAAGCATGAGGAAGCCAAGCATAGTTAACTTTAGTGAATTTACTTACTGTCTCTTCAGGTAGTAGAGCAGAGAAAACAGATGAATCATTTTGTTCCAAGATATGGGACTCAATGCACTCCAAACATTGGTTCTATTCTTCTTCCTCCTTCTGTTTCTACTATATTATTATCAGAGGAAGATGAGAGAAGATTCATCTATTCATTCCAAAAATATTTTTTACCATCTCTCACATGTCAGGCTAGCTATATTAGACATTGGGGATTATGAACAAGAAAATGTCCCTGTTCGTGGGAGCTTAGATTTCAGTAGAGAGGTACATAACACAGATGAAGACCATTTTGGAGAATGGTGGGTGCTATAACAGAATTAAATATACTGATGCAATTAAGAGCAACATATAAGAGGGGACTTCTTTAAGTTCATGTAAAATGGAATTAAAGAATGAGCTTATTTTATTTAAAAATAATGAGCATGTTCATATATGTTCACATAATAAGCATGTTCCATACACTTTTTAAAGATCCCAGTATTTGAATTGAAACTTAGAGAAGGAACCATTCCCACAAAGCCCAAGAAACAGCATGCTAAGCAGAAGGCCAGTAAATTATAAAGTTGCTGAAGTAGTGGAGAGCTTGGTGTGTTTGGAGAGGTCACCAGTGAATCACTCAGTTCTCAGAGTGTAATAATTTTCTAATAATAATTTTCTAAACGAGTCAGGAGAAAAATTCTCATGACGGGCTCAAGGCAGTATTAGGCCCAATCAAGGAGGCTCCTGGGAGCTTTCCTTTAGAATAACCCATTCAGGAACAAGAAATCCAGAGTCCTGGGTTGCCTATGTACTTTGAAAATTCCAAGGAAGGTTTATTCATGCTCATTGGTTGATAGGGGAGTGCAGCCTGCTGCTCTCCCTAATTTTTTTCTTTCTTTTTATTTATTTATTTATTTTTTTTGGTGAGGTCTTCCTTGAAATACCAGAAGGGCTCTTTCAAGAAGATCAATTGATAGATTGTGTTGTCCAGCTGCTTAACAGGACAGCCAAATCTGATGACTTGGCAGTCAACTCTGTCAGCAGGCCTGTTCATTGATTAACTCAAAGACAGCCCTTTACTTTCCCGTAACATTATTTACTCTTCCTCGCCATATTGATTGACCTTGTATGATTAAGAAACAATTTTCAAAGATTCATTGAGAGTTTGATAAAGAAAGAAACTAGCTAGAATTCTAAATATGCCACTTGATTTTGCTGTTGAGACAGATTTTTACTTCCATCTCCTATTTCACTTAATAGAATTTTTTTTTTCTTTTTGTCGCTAAAACTAGTTATAGATGCCCATGTGGATAAGGTGACTAGTATCCAACAAAAGGTTGCTAAGAGATGAACAGATTCTGCTCAAAAGTTTCCCAACAGCACCACTCTGAACAACAAAGCCTGGACACTGTCAATTGCCATGTTACCTTCTTCCTCATTGGCCTAGGCCTGTGGGAGTCAAGAAACCCATGCCCCATGCCTATGAAAAAGCCCACATCCCTCCAACACCCCAACTCCCAGCCCTATATCTCAAGTCTGTCTAGTCACTTCTAGTAGTCTCTTGCTCCTTCATCACATTTCCAAAACTCTTTTTGATTTTTGAAAAATATTTGATAATCTGTGTCTAATAACTGCAATGCTATAGCCCTTGCAGGTCTAGTTTATAATTTGTTGTTTTTTTCCAATTCTTATTTATGATATCTTATTTGATTTTGCTTTTTGTGATTCTGGAATGTCAATCTTTGTTCCTTTTAACTTTATCTTTGTAAATTGTTTGAGTCCTCAATTTTATGCATATCCCCTTGGAGAACACTTGCATTTGCTTCCACTAGATAACTGGCAACCTATCATACAGAATGCCTTTAGAAAAAAACTCTGAATAAACTTAAGATGATGCTGGAACATCAGGGGACTACAAAAAGTTCATGCGAAAAAAAATGAGAAATCCATGCATGGTTTTTCATAATACTACTTTCCATGAACTTTCTGAAGACTCTTTGCATAAACATCAATAGTTTCTAGCCTTAGTCTTCTTTATTTGTGGGGGGGATGGGAAAGGTTTTTGCTATAGGGTGCATGCACTCGCCAGAAAGACAGAGAGAGAGAGATAGAAAGCGAGAAATTACTCCCCAGAGGGGCTGGCCACACTGCAATCCCTTCTCCTCCATTCTCCTCTTGAGATCTTGGGCATGCATGCACACAAACCTGACGTGAGTTTAAGCCACCAGGTCCGGGACTCGAACCGTGGTTGACTACATGGGAGTCCAGTGATATAGCCATTACGCTAACTGCTGGACCCATCTAGCCCTAGTCTTGAGTGTAGGCCACTGAGTGGTTAGAAATTCTTGGTGGGAGAGTGTTATTTATTTTCCTATTCTTTAAAAGCCTAGATAGCATGTATTTCCATTTTTATTCTTGCAGGGAAGGGAAGTTTTATTTTCCTAGCTCATGACCTAGTGGTGTCACCATGTGGGAATCCAGGCTTGGTACTGAGGTCCCATACAGCTGGGTCACTGACTTTGTTTCCTGTTCTTTGCACATATGCCACATTTAAAATCCAAGTCTAGCCCACGAGAAATCTGAAGGCCCTTCTCCAGTTATTAATTTCTTGATCTTTTCTTCCTCTTAACAATTCCCTTACATTCCCCAAAATTCATTCAAGATTTGAAAAATTTTATTTTAATCCTCACAGTTGGTGGAAAGAAAAAAAGGAGGAAAGGAAGGAAGGAGAGAGAAACAGAGAATGCTGGGGATGAGGAAAGGAAATAGAATGCTGATGGCTCAATATAGTTTACTATAAGGAAGTCCACAGTGAGGCCTTGGCCTTGTGACCTTCACTGCTTAGGTATCATGCATTACAGAACTAAGACTGGAAGCCTGACTCTGCACGTTAGATAGTTTTCCCAAAATCTTCCTGCTCAAGAGATTTTCATAAGTGGGGTTCAACCTTCTGGCTGGCTATCTCCCATCTCTATGAACTAAGTTCACTGCTGGATCCTTGCTAACTTTAGGAGAGCTCAATGAAAGGAATTCCCTAAAGCAGATATCTCAGCATGCTGTGGTGTTTGTCAAGTCTCTAACATGCATGGCCCTGATGATTCTGAACCCCTCAAAGCAAATCTGGCTTCCAAAAGCACACAGCTTCTAACCTCTGAGCACCAACCCCAGTACTAACCCTAAGACCCAAGCCCTAAAAGAACACAGGTTAAAGCTATAAAAGAGCATCAGATTACTGCAATACAGGAAGAATCTTTCCCAGACTTCCATGGAATTGTAAGGTGTCTCCCTGATCCATAGGAACTAGACATATCCCTACTGGTCTATCTCTAGCAGAAGTTTCAGGGACCAATAAAAGGAAGACATCTCATCTCCTAACTCAAATCAAGTATTTTCCTTTTATTGAATCCAAACTTTGACTCCAACTTCGAAGAACTCAGAGATCTGGTCCTCCTATTAGGTTTTGTTTTTAATTTCCCAGAGGGCATGTGACAGAGAGAGAGAGAGAGAGAGAAAGTAAGAAAATAACCGGTATGGGGGATAGTCATGTCACAATTCTTTCTCCTTCATTTCTCCCTCATGTTGGGATTTTGACCACTCACACTTCTCGTCTGAGGTGTTTTCGAACTGTTGGATCAAGGACTTGAACTGAAGAGTCAGCCACGTGAGGTCTAGCTGCCTTAACCACTACACCACAGGCTGACCCACGGACCTATTGTTTACCCCTTGTCTCCCAAGACTGCCAGTCTCAGTCATTTTCCCCTAAGTTCTCTAAAAATCTTCTAATTTATGACAGCTGTCATTATGTTTTTCCTGATTCTATCAATGATTGAATTAGTGGTCTCTGTAGTGTTCCTCTAAGTAGGGCCACATAGCCAGACTCATCTCTGTCCACTTGGGGACCGGCAGAGGAATACCAGAGCTGACCTAGGTACATCCCTGTCTCCAAAAAGACTTCAAGGACCTTTAGAGCTTAGGGTTAATAAAATAGAGTAGGGAAAAGTAAGGAAATGAGGGCACTGGGGATAACAAGGGAGAAAATAAGAGTTTCTTTCGACACTGGCTTCTGATGGCTATCATCGCACGTAAGCTCTACGTACTGTTCTCAGATGAAGTCTATCATTGCCATTCTGCAGATGAGAAAGTCGAAGCTCAGGGAGTCTCTCTACCTTGCTTAAGATCATGTCATTTGCAAGTGATAAAATGAGGATTTAAGCCAAAGAATAGATTGTTACAACATCCACGATGTTGTCCTCTGCTAAACTATGCGTAGTACACAGTTGTGGGGATTCATGAAGGAAAAGCCCTTCTTGCCAAGGAGATGATGTGTGAGATTGCACTGACAATTCACTTGATGATGCAAAGAAAGGAAAAGAATCTATTAGGTTGTCAGAGAAGTCATGACACACTATTACATAGAAAAATACATCCTGATTTTTCTGACGACCCAATAGTTAGGCCTATCAGTCCGGGGAAACTGAGAGTAAATCAATTAATTTTAGTCACAAGCTGCTAAGAAGTAATAACAGAAATGTATGACACACTATCCTTTATTTTTTATAGGTGTAGGCCCTATAAAAATTATTTAACTTTATTTATTTACTTTATTTTAATTTGACCAGAGAGGAAGAGAGAGAAAGTGAGAAAGCAAGGCACCAGGTCTGGGACTTGAACTATGGTCAACCATGTGGAAGTCCAGCGCCCTTAACCACCACATCACCTGCTGGCCCTGACACACCATACTTTTCATAGGGCCTAAGTTCCCCCACTTGGATAATCATTCCACTCATTGCATCCTTTCAGACCCATGAAGATCTGCCAAGTTCCCAGAGAGCCTGGATGTTGCCTATAGCTGTGCTCTATGGCTATAACGTGTACTACCACCTGCCATCCCACCACCTACCAGTGTAGGTCTCCATTGAGAGCCTCTCAGAACCCATCCACAAATGCTCTGAGGGAGAGTTGAACTTGGCACCGTATCTCTCACACAACCATTATCAATATTCTCTGTAGAGACTATGTCCTGCCAGCATGGCCGGGCATTCTCCCACCACCTGGGTCTGAGTCATCACACCAACATGTCCCATTGCCACAGCTTTCTGAGATCCCAATGCAGCAAGTGCAGTTGAACACCATTAGAAAAGGAATATTATAATAACATATATAGAAAGAAGGTAAGAAGAAAATGGATAAAGATGTGGGTATTGAACATAAAAAGATTCTTTCTAAAACTTAATTAAAAATACATAGTATAAAAAATGCATGGATTTCAATTTTTTTTGATCCAGAATAAACTCATACTTTAATTCCATTTTTCCACAGACTTTTTGAAGTCCTCTGGTATTACAAGGCAGAGAAAAGAACAGGGGAGAATAAAAGACACAAATAAGGATCAGGCAAGGAAAACCTCACCACAGGCATCGGATTTGGGATATTAGAAATCTCTCCCTTGAATGAAGCACCAATACAAAAGCAATTCCTAATTTCCCACTGCAATAGAGGGCCGTTATGGGGAGGTCTGGGCAACAGTAGGTCACGCATGGCTCACAAGCATTTTTATTTTTGTAATTTGCTATGGGGAAATTATAAAATTTGCCAGAGAGAGAGAGGGAGGGAGAGAGAGAGACAGAGAGAGAGAGAGAGTCAGAAAGCACCCTCCAGAAAGCAAGGCTATGCTGCAATCCCTTCTCCTCCCTTATTCCCTCAGGATTTTGGTCATGCATGAACATGCACACACACATGCACATGCACCTGGCATGTTTTCCAAGTCACGGGTCTGACTCAAACTGTGTAGTTGGCCATGTGGGATCCAGCCACCTTAATTTCCATGCCATCTGTGGGGCCTCATGCCTCACAAGCGTTTTAAAATATAATTTTTAATTCTGTTTTAGGCCAAACGTTTTCATAGAATAACTTATCATTTGTCAAAGTGATTTTTGAGAATTTGACCCCTTCTCCGACGTAACAATAGGAAGAACAGAAGCACTAGATAACTGATGTGCAGTCAACGATTAACCTTATTCCTAAGTGTACGAGTACTCAGTCTTTTTCCACCTCCCCACCAGGGAGAAACATGTCAGGACAATTCCCATGGCAAAGTTATCTTTGTGAAGAAACTACATTCACGAGATTGCCTTTTTCTGGAGTTCTAGATCAAAACCAACATTGAACTTGCTGATCATTTGTTTTGCAACCCTCTCAGCTATAATACACACAGCCAACTTAGAGAAATTTTGATAAGAGAAAATCAAATTTGTAAGAAAATCAATATCAGACAGGAAAAAAAATACATTGGAAACAACAGTTGGTGTAATGGCTATGTCGCTGGACTCCCATGTAGTTGACCGCAGTTTGAGTCCCGGACCTGGTGGCTTAAACTCATGCCAGGTGTATGTGTGTGCGTTCCCAAAATCCCCAGAGGAGAATGGAAAAGGGATTGCGGCGTGGTCATCCCCCCCGCAGGGGTTGATTTGTTTTCTGTCTCTCTGTCTCTCTGTCTTTCTGGCGAGCACACGTGTCCTATAGCGAAAACTTCTCCAAAATAAAAGAGAAAAAAATAGATGTAGATTTAAATAAAACCACACAGACATTTAAATTTTCTTTAATGGAAAAATATGATTGTTGAAAACATTCCTGAGATCCCCTAAGCCATAACAAACTGTTAGAGTGTGCCCACACTCCTTCCTCATTTTGTCCCTCAGTCATGCTTCAGGACTAAAATCAGAGCCTTACCCTCCCAGTATGAAAAGTCCTCTACTTTTCCAACACTGTTCTCTAAAAGCACACTTCAGAGAAATTGCTTCTAAATGAATTATTACATATTCATATAATAACATGCTATGCAGCCAGTAAACATAAGGTTATATAAGTTTATTGTTATGGTAACATATTCACAATATAGTGAGTAAAAAAATAGATTACAAAAACCATTTATAATATCAGCCAGTTAAAAAAAATCAAGGTATAACATGTATGTGTGTATAAATATACCACTTTAAAAAATCTTTTTTGTTAGAGGATGCATGTGTTTGCTGGAGGACACGAAGAAAGACAGAAAAAGGGAAAGTGAGAAAGTACCCTCCCCCAAGGAGGATGGCCATACCACAATGTCTTCTGCACTTTTCTTTTTGGGATTTTGGGTAGGCTCAGTGTGCCTTTCAAGCCACCGGGTCAGGGACTTGAACAGCACATTCCACCACCTTGGATCCAGCCATCTTAACTACCATGTCACTTGATAGCTCAACTGTACCACTTCTACAAAGCTCAGAGCATTAGAAAGACAAATGCCAAATTTTTAGCAATGGTTATTTTTAGGAGATGAGATTTAGAATAATTTTTATTTTGTTCTGACTTCGCTCTTTATTCTTTAAATGAACATATATTTATTTTCCACTATAAAACAACAACAACAACAAAATGGTATAAAGCCACTATTTTCAGAGATCCTGAGGCCTTGGATATCAGTTAGGCATTACTCATAGGGCACTGTGGAATGGTTTACTAGAGCCTTGCTGTGGTACGGGCCCCAGAACTGGGGTGGAAATGACCTTCTCTCACCTCCTTTTAGTTCTCAAGTCCTCCCAAGACGGGTCCATTGGGAAGAACCACCTTTATGTTAAATCCTACTCCACAGTAAAGGCAGTGATGCTTCAGGCACTTACAGTACTTCTGTGTGTGTCCACATCCCTGTGTCTTCATGTGCTCTTAATATCTATATAACATTAGTGGCTTACAAATGGCTAGCCCCAGAGATCCTCCTAGATGCTCTAAGAGGTTTGAAAAAAGTTAGATCCAAATATTTTTTAAAAATAATTAAAGGATATATAAGTAACTAAGTTAGTTATATATTAGTTACTTAATATTTTTAAAATATATATCTTCTAATTATTTTTAAAAATATTATTTAAAAATAGCCTGCCATATGTTAACTTAGTGCAGACCAATAAGTCATTAGTGTATGCCACTGGGATGGCTGTTATCCTTATTCAAACAGTTAAACTTGAATCATGTTTATTTAAGAAAATGGTATTTCTGCAATCTTGTTTTTAAAAGCTTAGGGTTGCACAGAGTGTCTACACAAATAAAATGAATGAAGTCATACAGGACTAGACACACAGCTAGGTTAGGCATATCTGCTATCACATATTCTCATCAAGGCCTACCAGTGAATTGTGCATTCAGAAAAAAAGAATTAATGTGTCTCCCTGTTGTTTGCATTTCTAGTTTTAGAACCTAAGATAATATGAATTTTTCACCTCATATTTCTGCACTATAGTTTAGCACTTAGCAGTAAGTATTGCATTTTTCCAGTCTTTTTCATTTAAAAGAATAAAAACCCTATTTAGAAATGTTTGGTGACATCATGTTGGAATGAAGTTTTCTACTTAGTTCTTCTTTTCCATACAGTCTGTCCAACAGAGTATCTAGGCATTGCCAAATGAGTGACTTCCAAACTGTTACTACATCTGAGTACATGAGAACTTCTTGTGCAATTGAAGCCACATGAAGGTACTGTATGAGTGGCAGCTGATATGACTTCACCTGTCATTCACAATACTTTTACGTTCATAGAACAGAAGCATGCATCTCATTCTTAGTTATTTAATAAGGCAATTTTGTTTAAAATACAGTCATAGTTTGGACACTTTTGTCCAACCATTTCTACTGATGTCTCCTGGTCCAGGAGACCACCCTCTCATGCACTTGTTAGTCCAGGGCCCTGGGCCTCCTCACCTGTCCCCTTGCTTTGCAACTTTTATACCTCTATGGCCTACTTTTAACACTTTAATCATGGCATTGGCTGCTTGACACTCTCCAATGGCATCCCATTCCATTCAAATGACAATCAAAATCTCTATCATGGTGCAGAGAACCAGAGTTTACTAATCCCTATCACCTGGTAGATTCGACTGTCCACCCCCCCCCCCAAACTGCCTCTCTGGCTCCCCACGGCTCCTCCACCACAGCAGCCTAGACCTTGCTGCTCCCTCTTTCTCAAGTGTTCTTTGCTTCCTCATCTTCGCTTCTTGGATCTGATGTCCTCTTCTGAACAAACCCTTCCCAGGCCATCTTCACCTACAGCAGTGCCCCATGTCTCCCTCCTCCCAGGTTTTTCATTCCCACTTTGAGCTTATCAGTGTCTGAAATAACTCTTGCTCAAATCACTCACACGATTCTTGCCCACACTAAAGGGTAAGCCCCCAGAGAGCAGAAAGTTGTGTCTGCTTTGCTTCCGTCTGTATCCTCAGAAGCCTAAAATAGCACAAAGCAGCCAGGCAGACAATACCCATTTGTTTGTTAAATGAATAAAATATTCTAAATTTGAACCCATTACCCAATTCTTATTAATAAAATCCTAGGTTTAATTGTATCCTATCATGGGGTCCCTTTTAAAAAAATTTTTTTTTGGTTGCTGAAAAATGTGGTACTGCCATAAAAAATCTGTATAAAATTATAAGTTCCAGAAGAAAGTTTATGTGTTCCTTATAATTTGAAACTATTTATAGTTCTCAGCATAATACTCCCAATAACTACTCTGACAGCGCTAATCCAAATTAGCATCTATAGACCACAGGCCTTTTGAATGAGATTCTCTACCATTAGTCTCCACAATATGTACAATAACAATATTCTATTTAAAGGGGGATTATTTTTAAGGATCTTTTCACTTCGGGCTATATTTTAAACAACTTAAGGCCATCCAGGGCTTTCCTAAAGCAATGGCAAACAATCATTTACCACTGCCACCCTCTGGGAACATACTTTTTTGTTCCATGCATTTGTTCACGCAGCCTTTTTTCTCATACTGCAATTTCTTTTCATTGCACAATTTTTGTCACATCTTCAAATCATACCTGCGCACATTCATTATTCTGAATACGAATTTGTGGAGATGTCTAACATGCAACTGTTATCTTACTGAGCTCAGTGTGAGCCATGTGGCTAAGCCATAGTCCATGACCCATGAAGACCTCTTTTCTCTAATCAGTTAGTACACAGCTGTTCTCCACACTCTCCATCTCTTTCCATGCCCTACCACATGGCACACATATGGTTTTAGAACGGACTTGGCATTGTAAGTTGAATGTTCATTAGAGACTGATCAGGAGATTTTTAGAATCCACCAATGTCTCTTATGCTAAAGTTTAAATCATTTCTCCTCAGTTTAATGACTTCTTTATCCTAATAATGTTGTTTGAACATAAAGATTAAAAACCTGCAGGGTGATAATTTGATAATATGTTGATTCCCAGAGCTTACAAGATTGAAAAAGAAATATAACAGCCCAGGAATGATTGACTAATTGACTGATTGCTGTTACCTACAATAGACTTTTAGTCAAGGCACAGTTATATATGTGTTTTTTAATTAAAATATACCACCACCAAAGTAAAGATAAACTGGTTTAGTGGCAGTAGGAAAGAGTGCTCTGGACTGGTTATATGGAAATGGTCTAGCTGCATCCAATTCTATGATACAGTCACCAAAAAAGTATAAAGTCCAGCTAAGTTTTATATAGTTTATATAATAGTCAAATATAGGAGGTGTTTTATTTCAGGCTTTGATCCTGATGGTTCTATGTGAATAGAATGTGTACATGTTGAAATTTAAGCACTACACCCATCTGTGAATTATCTGAAACCATGTCAAAACAGAAACCAAGATTTCAATAAAAGCAAAAAATACTCCTCCATCCCAAGGTTGTGACAGAAAAACAAATGGCTGGAGTCAATAAAATACAAAAACCCGTCAGCTCTGCTGATCTGTATGAGTTACACAGAAAGAACAAACTTCAACTTGACAGGATTCTAGATTCCAAGCTGAAAATTACATGTCACACCTCGATGTACTCTTCTTTAATCATGTACAGTGATTTCTATTCACAAGAACTTGCTTCTGTTTCTGATTTATTTATATTGATATCTTCACCATCACTGTTAGGTCTGTGGAGTTACAGATTCCTTCTTTGGCAGGAATTAGTCATTGATAGGAAACCCAGCATGCCGGAACATAAAGCCCAATTCCACAACAAATAATTAGCCTTTTGCTACTTTGTTTCAAGAAAATAGTTTAAAATCCTACACACCGCCAGAATCCCAGATTTCATACACATTCTTTTTTTGACAAATCTGCTATTCGAAAATTCAGTCAGGGTGGGAGATGCTGGCAATCAACATTTCTAGCTGTACCCGACGTGACACCTGTAACCTGAAAACATGGAATGTGTTGGCCATCCAGGGTCTCACAGAGAAAGCCTCATAAGCAGTCAGGTATCACATGATGTATCCACACTTGATTCTTTATGTGCTGAAAATGGGCAAGTCTTCAAGATCAAAGAATCTGAAGGTTCATGGAAAGGAGACAGATTTGTTTTTTAGTTTGTACAGTGTATACATGAAACCTTTATGCCTGCTACTGGAATAAAGTTCTCGAGTCCAGCAGGAGGGGCATCATTATATCAGTGCCAACTCCAGCATCTGTTGCTGCACATTTTCACTTAGGATAGGAGTGCTAAGCTGCTGGGTGAAGGGATGCGGGTTAGCTGCTTTGTCTCAGCATTGCCTCCTAGGAGTTCTAACCATAGCCAACCTGGATTTCCAAAGCCGTGAGCGGATTTTCAGCATCCCTAGTACCTACCCGACTGCTACATGGGTCATCTCTTCAACATGTAACATCAAGACCTCAGTTTATCTATATTTTTTTTCAAATCTCTACAACCCAGGAGTTCAGGATGGGGGAAAACCCAAGATCATTCACTGTTCTAAGCACTGGGCATCACCCCAGTTGAATGAACACAGCAAATCAGTGCAACCATAACTTAGGGCCCTTCAAAGCAAAGAATATAGCCTTCATCTCATTCTTGCAGATCACTGGTCTATAGAAAAGCATCACATTTTACAACTGTAGGAAAACATGGCTACCTGTGTGTGCCTCAATGCAACTAGATACCACTCATACCTATTTGAGAACTTGGAAACTCATTATAAACATTCCTAATTGCACAAGTAATCAACACAAGTTCAAACAACTTTTCCACCTTAACCAACTCTGTAAGACCATTTAAAAACCCATTATGTGTACTAAATGCCTCCTAGGGATGGACACTGGCATCTATAGCCACCCTTAGCTTGGAAAGTGCTCTTCGTAAAAGAGGACTTAATCTACCCTCAGTTGTTCCCATCAATTGCCTGCCTTTACCAACTGAAATCTTACATGAGTTGAATAGCAGTCCCGAACAATGACTAAGAAGAAATCACTCCAGTAAACACTGAAGGGGGTTTCCCAAGAAGATTTTACTCGCCGCCAATCTCTAAACTAAACTAAACCCTACTAAAACGGACGAAATCAGAGGGCCGCACTTTGCCTAAGCGGTTCCGCGGTTGCACCTGACTCTCTTCAAGAACACCAGTCTTCCGCTTGCTATGCATGCTTTCACACCAGCCACAAGGCTGCAGAAGGGAATCCACAAGCCGTGCGAACCGAGCGCTGAGGACTTACGTTATTCATGTACTCGCTGAGCAGGTCCTGCAGCGCCTGCCGCACGGCGTTGCACTCGGCCACGATCCTCTCGCGCCGGTCGTCACGGGTGCAGGAGGAGTCGGCCATGAGCGCGGCGCCGCTAATGATGCTCTCCAGCCTCTCCTCCAGGGACGGCCGGAACCTGGCCTCACTGAACGTCATGGGGTCCAGGATAATCTTATTCTGAAACCACGGCAAGGAAAATTAAAAAAAAAAAAAAAAAAAAAAAAAAAAGGTTATTAGCAGAGAAGAGGTGACTGCCTTTGCCCCCCCGTTTCTAAACCACAAATGTCTGCAGCCCGGACAAGCCTCCTAGTGAAGGAGAAAAATGGTGATTTAGAAAAATTCTGAAGTGGCAACAAAGTACTAACATTTTTGCAAGATTGTTTGCCCTAAATGCAATCTTCAGCCTGAAAATGGTTCATCTAGTTAGAAGAACATGTTCTTGGCCTGGGCTATCTCAACCAGTTTTTGAGCGACATCTGACACTGGCTTGGTATTTTAAAAATATGTAGCCTTCAAGAAAATGCATTCAGGGCAGCACTGTGGGGAGTCACGGGAAGAAGTTAGAGCTAACACACAGACACACGATCCACAGCTTCACGGTGCCTTAGCTGGGACTTCTGCTCACACGTTACATCTCATGAGGGGACAGCAGACAGCCCCCTGCAAGACACCTTTTCAACTTGGGCCGATAACATTCAAAAGCCATGTTCAGTCCAGTTAATTCCCACTAGGAACTAATATCTTTTTATATAAAAACTAGCAAACCAGAAAAGGATTCATAATGTGTGTGTGTGTGTGTGTGTGTGTGTGCGTGCACATGCAGGAGAGAGAGATGTGTCACCAAACTGACATTATCTGGTTTTTCTTTTTTTTTTTTTGAGAGGTTTTTTTTTTTTTTTTTTTTTAAGAATTATTTATTTTATTTTATTTATTCATTCATTTTATTTTTAATTTGAACAGAGAGACACAGAGAGAGAGAGAGAGAGAAGTTAGAAAGCAAGCCACCAGGTCCGGGACTCAAACCGTGGTTGGCCATGTGGGAATGTCCAGCGCCTTAACCACCATGCCACCTGCTGGTCCCCTTTTTGAGAGGTTTTTGCTATAGGGCGCGTGCGCTCGCCAGAGAGACAGAGAGAGACAGAGAGATAGAAAGCAAGAAATCACCCCCCAGGGGGGATGGCCATGCCGCAATCCCTTCTCCTTCATTCTCCTCTCGGGATCATGCGTGGTCGAAAACATGGGAGTTCAGCGACTTAGCAATTATGCTAACTGCTGGTGCCAACTGACACTGTCTTGATAAAGGTATTAATATGTTCTGAAGGATCCTAGATACTAGGTATAGGAATAGATACAAACAATAGAGATATTTTCTAAAAGAAAAGTATCATTAGAAGAAGTGTGAGCTGAGTTTTGTCCCTGCTAAGCCTGAGCAGCCGGGAAACATGCAGGCAGAGGTCCAGAAGTGGGTGAAAATATGCAACCGGAAATCAGGAGCTCTATCAGCCTTCACAGGGATCCAGGAATCACCAGGGGTATTTGGACACAGGTAGAAAATGACATACTAAGGAATTAAACAGAGCAAGAAGGGCTGAAAATTGAGAGCCCATTAATACTGACTTCCAAGGATATGCAGAAGAATGAGAAGCAAAACGAAAGATAGGAAATATAGTCAGAAAGACTAGCAGAACCAGGAACTCCCAGCAGGTCAAGGGAGTGGAGAGACTGATGACATGTGTGATAATTAATTGTGAAGGAAGGAGATGAAGTTGACAGTGCCCGAAGTTTGGTTTCCTTTGGGGAAACCTCTTCCTGCTAGACACAGGGGAAGTGGTTCTGCCAATGCTAAGCCAGGAGGGATGGCTTGATGCAGGAAAGGTACGCTCATCTTAATTGGAGGGTACACTGAGAGATCCAGTGGCAATGACAGAGTAAGTGGTTTTCCAAGCAGAGGATACTGCAGTGCAGTCACCAATCCACTACGCTTCCCTTTGAACTTAATCATTCCTTAAATATTTATCAAATAAAAAAATTAGAAAAGCACAATTTACCATACCTATAAGTAGAACAGCAGAAGCAATGAGGTAGTTAGACTATTTCCAATCTGCCACCAGCAGAGGACCTACGCTGTGCCCACTGCACTGCTCAGTTCTAAATGTGGGAGTATACAAAACATTTGTGTGTGTGTGTGTGTGTGTGTGTGTTTTTAATACTAAAGTAATGGTATAAAATAACTGCTTAGCTATTATAAAATTCAGACTACATGTTCTGGGAAAGTTTGTCCTAGCCCTGTTAGGCCAAGTTAGCATAATCACCGCCATGTTAGGGAATGCTGGGCCGAGTCAGCTTAATTGCTACACTGTCAAGTCTTCAAGGATGGAGCCCACTTTGTTAGGGCCTCAAGGACGGGAACCAGGAGTCTGGGAACTCTCAGATAAGTGGAAAACGGGAGGACCCAGCACCTCCGAGGCAAGGTCATTCAGACCCTTAGCTGAGAGCTCTTATCTAGACCTGAGCAGGTGGTGACAGCTGGACCCTTGTTTCTCCTACCCCCTCCTTTGTATGTGTGACATTCTATGAAAAATCCTGAATGATAAAAGATCCCTTTGTCTTAGGCTCGGGGTCCTTGTTAAGGCCCACTGTGATGGGCAGAAACTCGGACCCCAGCTAGCTGGAAAAAGAATAAAAGCCTCTTTTGCAGTTGCATTGTCGTTGTCTTTTCTGCGTCTCCATCAGTTAGACCGATCTCTGGACCCTTACAGCCTTTCAAAGCAAACGAGGCTATTTGCTGAAGGTTGTGTTCAGATCATCACTAGCTCTAGTTCTCTGATTTGTGTTGAAGTGCAAATCCCCAGAGCAAAGAGATGGATCCTTTGAGCACAGGGTGTTGAGGTCTTGAGAAATGAGTACAGGTAGGCTGTGACTTAGAAAGGAACTGGCACAGGGACCAGCATTTAGCGTAATGGCTATATCGCTGAACTCCCATGTAGTTGACCGTGGTTCGAGTCCTGGATCCAGTGGCTTAAACTCATGCCAGGCGTGTGTGCGTGCATGCCCAAGATCCCGAGAGGAGAATGGAGGAGAATGGAGGAGAAGGGATTGTGGCGTGGCCATCCCCCATAGTGGGAGGTGATTTCTCGCTTTCTGTCTCTCTGTGTCTTTCTGGTGAGCACACACACCCTATAGCACATACCTTTCAAAAAAAAAAAAAAAAAAAACAACTGGCCCAGACTAAACGTGGACCAGGCCCAATGTCTACTGAAATCTCAGACTTAGAAAATCACTAAATGGGACCAGCAGTTAGCGTAATGGCTATGTCGCTGGACTCTCATGTAGTGGACCGCGGTTCGACTCCCGGACCTGGTGGCTGAAACTCACGCCGGGCGCGTGTGTGTGCATGCCCAAGATCCTGAGAGGAGAATGGAGGAGAAGGGATTGTGGCATGGCCATCCCCCTGGGGGGTGATTTCTCGTTTTCTGTCTCTCTGTCTCTCTCTGTCTGTCTGGCGAGCGCATGTGCCCTACAGCCAAAACCTCTCCAAAAATAATAATAATAATAATAATAATAATAAAATAATAATAAAAAGAAAATCACTAAATGGTCAAAGCTCACTCTTCAGGTTAGAAGACTGAGGCACGAGGCCTTGCAAACAGAAGGCTGCTATAGGGACCAGCAGTTAGCGTAATGGCTATGTCGCTGGACTCCCACGTAGTCGACTGCGGTTCGAGTCCCGGACCCGGCGGCTTAAACTCACGCCGGGCGCGTGTGCGTGCGTGCCCAAGATCCCGAAAGGAGAATGGAGGAGAAGGGATTGCGGCGTGGCCATCCCCCCTGGGGGGTGATTTCCTGCTTTCTATCTCTCTGTCTCTCTCTGTCTGTCTGGCGAGCGCACGCGCCCTATAGCAAAAACCTCTCCAAAAAAAGAAAAAAAAAAAAAAAAAAAAAAAAAAAAAAAAAAAAAAAAGAAGGCTGCTATACCATGGCAGGAGCTGGTATAGATCAACTCCCACATTTGCACCCTCTTACATCTTGTACATGGGAGGAGAAAGCACTATGTACTCAACCCCAAACTGTACTACATGGTCTGTGTCCCCTGTGCCTTGGTATTGGCTACAACTTTCTAAACGGTGTCAAGAAAGCATGTGGAGGCCTCAGTAAATTGAAAGGTTCTTCATTGTCCTTTATTAGAGCTGAGATTTTCTCAAAGGAAAGCTGAGCAGGTAGGGCAGATGCTCTTGCTACTACCTGCTGTCTGTGCCCATGTGGGTCCGCACTGCCTTTTCCTAGTGACGTACGTCTGAATGTCTGAATTCTCTTTCATGCTCACCTTCTTTCAGGAGATCTCTATTGCTTTCCTATTGCTACACTTATATATTTATATAACATATATAAGTGTATGACAATTATATATAAGTATATAACATAGATATATATTCATCAGTCATATATATTATTGGATCGTCAGAAAAGTCATGATGTACTTTTCTATGCTTTTCTACGCAAAAATGGATTATGACTTTTCTGATGATCCAGAATGACAATTACCATATAACGTGCATTAAAAACTGCTATTCTAGGGTCAACAGATGGCATAACAGTTACATCACTGGACTCCCACATGGCCGACCTCAGTTCAAGTCCTGGACTTGGAAGCTTGAAACTCATTCCAGTTGCACGTGTATATATGCTCAATATCCTGAGAGGAGAATGGAGAAGAAGAAATTGCAGTGTGGCCCTCTCCCCTGGGAGATGTTTTCTGATCTTGTCGCTCTGTCTCTGTCTCTCTGGCAAGCATTCCCTATAGTAAAAAAATCTTTCTTAAAAAAAAAAAAAAAAAAAAAAAAAACCTGCTATTCTGATCAAAGAAACACCAGACAAAATATAATAAGATTATCTTTCTTATAAAGGTAGCTGATTTTTGGAGACTTATTTTACAGAAAATCACATTAACTTAAAACATAGTGAAAATTATTTGTTCGTCTTTCAGGATACCTTCCAAATCATACATTGGCTCTAGGATAGGTTTTTATTATACCTTTGATGAAAAATATAAAGTGTCAATTTGAGGGAAATATACTGAGGTAAATCTGAACTCTTCAGTAAGGGCAGTTGTAAAACAGTTTCTCTTCAGTGCAGAGGAGAACCTACTAGTGTCATTAGAACACTATTTCCTAAATTATTTTCCATGGAACACTGAGCTTGGAGACAAAATGTTTTGATGAATAAAATAAGGCTCCCCAGCTAAACGTGTTTTGGAAATATTCCATGGCTCAGTGCAAATTATCATAAGAAAGACTCTGGGGAGTTCTGGATGAAAGACTTTAGTTCACTCTGACATTTCCCAAAACTATTCTGCATAGCGAGGGCCCCCTGTAAAGTGCACGCACTGGCTGTGAGAACACAAGGAACACACTTTGGGAAACGTGGGAGACCGTGCGGTGTCAGCCGACACCTTCCTGCCTGCTGTGGTTGTCCTGAGAGGAAATGCATGAGACACTGAGCTTGACAAACTCTGCATAGCAGTCACACCATCCATCACCTTTCTAATGGAATTATTCATTATTTATAGATCACACAGGAAAAGCTGTTTTAAAAAAAAAATCTCTCTGGAAAAAAAACAATAAATTTACAGTATTCCGACATGCATCTGTGGTGCAGACGAGGAGCGCGACAAAGACGGATGTGAAGGAGGGCAGGAAGAAGCCACTCAGGAGAGAACCAGCATAAAGGGAAAGGCCAGAGTGCGTGGGCCTGCGAGTCTGTGTGTGCCCGCACATGTGTGTAGGCACAGACTGAATGTGTGTGTATCTCTGAGACCGTGGGAAATGGTTTTGTGTGTGTGTGCACAACCATGGGTACAGGATGGGATGTGGGCTGTGTGTGTGTGTGTGTGTGTGTGTCTATGAGTGGGTGCATACGGGCTATATGTATGGGGGGGCTGTGTGTGCATGCTTGTGTGTATCTGGGATGGGACATGGATTATTTGTATGTGTGCCTCTATGTGCACTTACATTTTTATCTACGAATCTATTATAGGCAGGTGAGGAAGGACCTGCATGTGTGGGTGTGCATTAATTTTTAGAGAGTTTTCTTTTTGTGATAGGGTATGTGTGCTCGTCAGAGAGACAGAGAGACAAAAAGTGACAAATCACCTCCCGGGGGGATTGGTCATGCTACAGTCCCTTCTCCTTCAGTCTCCTGTAGGGATTTTGGGCATGCACCCACGTACATGTGCCCGGCATGAGTGTTAAGCCACTGGTTCCAGTACTCAAACCATGTTCGACCACGTGAGAATCCAGCAATGTAACCATTATGCCCTCTGCTGGTCCTGTGTGTGTGTGCATTTGTTTGTATGGGACAGGGTATAGATTATTTGCGTGTGTGTGGGTGTGTGTGTCTGTGTGTGTAGTATAAACCTATACCTACCCACTCATAGACTCATAGAGACACAGAAGTGTGGCAGTAGGTGGGTACAGGTGGGTATGCCTGAGTTAAAGGAGTGATGTAGGTACATACAAAGGATGGGCATGGGGTATTGTGTGTGTGTGTGTGTGTGTGTGTGTGTATCTATATGTGTGTGTCCATGAGTCAACGAGTGGATGAGTAGAGTTTATCTGTAGGGCTGGAGGGAGCTGTGTAGTGTTTGCATGGCACACATACATGCACGTTTGTTTGGACAGGGTAGGAGTTGTTTGTGTGTGCATGCACCTGTGTATCTACAGTCTGTGAGTGGGTAGATACAGATTGCATGAATGGAGAGGTGTGTATGAGTGTGTGTGTGTGTGTGTGTGTGTGTTGCATATATGTATGGGAGGGGATATGGTGATTTGTGTGGGGAGGGAGGGCAGATGGGTGTGTATTTTCAGAGAACTGGCCAGATCTCAGACTTAAGGAAATAAGATAATAATTTAAAAACTAACAAAAATCTAAATGAAACCAGAAGACCAAGAGCTGAGGAGAAGGCTCTACAATTCTTTTTTTGTTTGTTTTTCTATCTACAATTCTTAGTAATAGGTAAAAAAAACAAACCCTTGGAACTGAATCCCGAGCTAGAAATACACAGAGAATGAAAGTCAAAGTGGAACGAAGGAGGAAAACTTATTTCCTCCATTATCTGCAAGTGATTTTTAAAAAAGGAAAAACCTCAGCAAGTTCTTTTTCCTAATATTTTTCAGGATCACTCCCGATCAGTCAGCAGTCTGGGAACCAGGCGCTCTGCTGTGTCCTTTCTCCGCAACAGCATAGCCCGCCCTCGCCTCTCGGTGCGACTGCCCTCTGCTGGCGGGAAGGGGCACGCCCGTCACCCAAAACTCCCTAGCCACTCACTGGGCGGTATTTCAAGTGGGCAATGTCTAGCATTCGACCGCGAAAGGGCAAGTCCTAAGCTTCCGGTCTGTCTCTTTATGGCAAAGCTGTGTTCCTGTGAGCGGGATTTATGCTGTTTCCAATTGTTCTGACTTATTTGAGTCCACTGAGATTTTACTTTTTAAAGATCGTTCTGTTGTTGGCAATCTTAAAGTTCATTTGATCAGTTTATCCTTTTGATATTTTACTTTCATCTTACATTGTCATTTTAGTTCATTTAAAAATGGGTAGTCTAAATATCTTTTTCTTTATAATTGGTTTAATCTTTTTTCCTAGTTTAATTCTATTTATTTGACTTACATGGTATTTTGTGCAGTATGATTTTCACATTATTAATATCTTTACTTTAAAAGATTTTTTTTCACTTTTACCATTTTCAGAGTAGCAATTGAATGCGTGGCCATAAAGATAATAGCCACAATAATTCACCCCCAAGCAAAGGAATCTAGAGTTCTATTCTGCCATCAAGCCGGTACTGTAACTATTTCTCTAGTCCCATGTAATTGATCTCTCATTTTCTCTACCATTGGACTCTATAAAAGTTTTAACCTGAAATAATTCAGGAGACCATGTAGTTCAAAACGACTTCCCAGAACAATACATTAACCAGTATTCACCACACATACCATTGTGAAAAGGACACTGCTTTTAAATTGCTCCTATCACTCATTCTCTCTACAAGAAGGTGTGTGATCTAAAATTTCCGTATAATGATGGGACACTGAGTTAGCCTGATGCAGGCTCCAACACAATAGGAAGAAGCAGAGAGACCTCTGTCAAAGCGGGAAGTTCAATCTACCACAAATGGTTGGATGGGCCCACAATTCTCTGTCTCCATCGTATTGAATAGGAAGGTGATGCCAGAGGTGTTACCCCACGGTCATCGACTAGTCCATGAAGACACCAGGATTGGAACAAGCTCCTTTAACTTCAAGCCTGATGTTCCCTCCACTGTAGAAGACTTCCCACATTCAGGTGCAATGAGCCCAATAAATCACAATGATAAAAAGAGTTCTTACTTTCAAACCTATGACATTCTCTAAATAATGGCATACATATAGCCTTACTTTCCTCTTTTATGTCATCTGAGTCACCTCACCCTTTCAATGGATAATTGAAAGCATAACCACTCATTCAATAGATGCCTACCAGGTAGGCATCTAAGAGCACATGCTGAATAATCCCTTCTTTCAAGAGGTTGACTACCTAATGAAAACAGAAGCATAGGGGGCCAGGTGGTGGCATAGTGGTAAAATTTGATGCTCAGTGAGGCTGAACACATGGGGTGTACAGTTCAGGTCCCAAGACTTCCCTAGAAAGGCCAGACACTCATGGTCTGGGGCTGGGATGGCTGCATTAAGACTCTGTTGGCAGCATCTCTCTTGCTCCTGGAAAAAATAAATGAACTTAAAAAAATGTATTATACATTGTAATTTGGAGAACGTGCTGATAATGTTAAGGAATGACCTAGTCATGGCACTCTGCACAGTTGGCAGGTAGGAAGTGAAAAAAGAAAAAAAATCTTTCCAGGGGAGGTTATTTTTCAGCTGAGATTTAAAGCATAAAAAACAGTTGGCCAAACCAAGTGTGGTGCAGGAAGGGGCAATGCAGACAGACTAGATGGTGCAAGATACACAGTCCACGCGAAATATACGAAAGGTCTCCTGACGGTGTGGCACCATATGTGTTAAGGCGAAGGCACACGTACGGAGCCCCAGAGGGTCCCTGAGCAGCGCTCCTATAAGATGAACTGCTGCAGGTGCGTAGTTAACTGACCACTCCATCTGCTGCTCCTGTACATTCAGCAGTTTCACACAGATGCGGCATTTGGCTGGGGGGCAACACTAGTCAATCCTGAGCACAGTTGGGCCACTCCTGCCCATTGGGGACACCTCCGACAGGTGGTCCCTGCTGTAGACCTGGACTCCCACGAGCCTGACTGGAATGTTCTCAGAACTGTGCCGAGGCTCTTCCTGCATAATCACCTTTCTTTCCTGCTCCCCTTCCACAGGTGAACTGTGGGGACACGTTTAAGAGAGAGAATCTGAGGTGTGGGGACATGCTCTGAGCAAACACCACATGCTCTTTTGGGGTTTGGCAGAACCTTGTAACTTGTCTTTCGTTGACCTTGGCTGCAGACAGAGCAAGGGTGGAAATTGCTAGGGGCGTTCCAACAGACACATCTGATGGACTTCAAGAAACATCTTGGCCCCAATTAGTAAAATCCAATCCCTGCTCTGTATCTGAAAGGTTCTTTACCCTACTCTGGGTGTGGTGGTGTGAGAAGATCTTTAGCTCCTTCCCCACACCTAACAGCTAGTTCTTTGCATTAGAAAGGAAGATGAAATTTTCTCTAGATGGGATTATCACCAAGGGATACACCTGGCCTGGTGTGACTAAGCCCTCATAGATTTGTTAACTGCTTCTTATTGTCTGTAACCTGGCAACCAATGTATGAAGTGTCATAAAACATACATATGTAATATCTCCTTGTTCTATAAATAAAGACGTCCAGTTCATCTGGGCGGCACAAGTTGCTTGGGCTACCTAGTCTCAGGCTGCCTGTGTCCGTTTCTACTCTATCCCTTTGCCTCATTCTTTCCAATTCCCAAGTCCTGGCAAGATGGAGGGCTTTCTCTTTCTCATCCTCTTTCTCTTCCTCACCAGCAGCCCCTTGATCATGATTCAGCCAGACCCAAGCCCTGGGGCGGACGCTGACAGTGAACGACCCACATCGCAGTCCGAAAGCTCTCCTGGCCTACAGCTGGAGGTCTCTCCTACAGCTTCACAGGAAATCCCTCCTTCCATGTCCAATCCCACCTATGTGGTTGGCACCTGCTTCTCCAAGAACAGAATAGATAGAATAGGAATGGGAGACACAGGAGAGAGGAGAGTAACAGCTAGGTCCTTGGGAACTCCATACCAGCCTAAGAAGCTTTCAGTGTGTGACACGCCCTTAGGCACTGAAGAACCATCCAAGATCTTACAGCATAAGGAAGACTTAATCCTATTTAACTTTCCTGTGGCTGCTAGGGAAGTTAGCCTTGGCAGGACTACAAGCTTGGGCAGGACTACCTTAAAGCAGAAGGTAGGAGAGCGATTAGCAAGCCTTCCTAGGCCAGAAACGAGGTGGGGAGTACAATCAGGCCGTATGCTGTATGGTAAAGAGATGAGCAGGAAACATTTAGAATGGCAGTCTGGCAGGATCTGGAGATGCGAAGGCTATGGGAGGAAGAAGCACTCAAAGATAAAATCCAGATTTGGGGGGCCAGCACTTGGTGTAGTGGTTACACCACTGGACTCCCACATGGCCAACCGCGGTTCAAATCCTGGATTTGTGGCTTAAAAATTTGTGGCCAGCTGCATGAGCATGCATACCCAAAATCCTGGGAGGAGAATGAAGGAGAAGAGACTGTGGTGTGGCCATCCTCCCTGGGGGGTGGGTAAATTTTCACTTTCACTCTCACTGTCTCAGTTTCTCTCCAGTGAATGTACATGCTCTAAGGTAAAAACCTCTGGGGGGAAAAAAAAAAAAAAAAAGATAAAACCCAGACATCTAACGTGGGCAAAACCAATCATGCAGGGGTCAGTAAACTACATCGTAGAGATCAGCCCCCTGTTCTGTACGTGAAGATTAGAGCACCCGGTCCTTGCACTCGCACGCTGTCAATGGCCACGTTTGCACTATGGTGGTGAGTTGAAGAGGTAGGGTAGAGTGGATGGTCCACAAACTCAGAATATTTACTCTTAGCTCTTTAAGAAAACATTAGCTGAGCTCTGAAGAACTGTGATGGAAAACAGATGAAAAAGAGCTTTTTTTTTTTTTTTTTTTTTTTTTTTTTTTTTTTTTTTTAGTTTTTGCCATAGGGCACATGTGCTCACCAGAGACAGAGAGAGAAAGTGAGAAATCACTCTCCCCTCCCCATGGGGGAATGGCCCACTGCAATCCCTTCTCCAGTCTCCTGTTGGGATTTTGGGTACACATGCACATGTACATAGTGTGATTTTCAAGATGCCGGGTTTGAGACTCGAATCGTGGTTGGCCATGTGGGAATCCAGCACCTTAACCACTACACTACCTGCTGCCCCCTAACCTATGATTCTATTTATTTTTTTTAGAGAGAGAGATTTTTGCCATAGGGAGTGTGCACTTGCTGGAGAGACAGAGACAGAAAGTGAGAAATCACCCCCGAGGGGCCAGCCATACCACAATCCCTTCTCCTCCATCCTCCTCTTGGGATTTTGGGCACACATGCCCGGCGTGAGTTTTAAGTCACCAAGTCTGGGACTTGAACTACAGTCAACTACGTGGGAATCCAGAAACATAACCATGGTACCACCTGCTGGTCCCTAACCTATGACCCTTTTAAGTGGAGAACTCTGGTACAAAGTTGGTCATGAGTATATGAGCAGATAGGGGCACCTGTATTAATATGTAAAATCACCTGCCTTTATGTACACAAAAGACAACGTACAATAACAACTCACACGAAGAAACCCATACCAGAGGTCAACGAGATATAGCAAGAAATGTGCTCAGAGAGACACATAACCATCCAGGAGTGTGCTCAGGGCAAGCAGCAAGGACCTAGCAGCACCAAGATGGGAGGTACCACCTGAGCTCCAGTCTGAGCCCCTCGCTGCTGTGCAAGCTTCGTTCCCTCCGTGTCCTTCTGCACGCATGATGCTAACTAATCATGGAAAATGAACACCGTAGCAGTTCCCAATCTCAGACACTAAAGTAGCAATAATACATGGTGCATTCACACTTCAGGAATGTACCCAAAACAGCAAACCCTACCAGAAATAAAGCTCTAAATTGCTACTTTAGTCCTACCTTTTTTAAATTTTATTTTATTTTAGAGAGAGAGATTTTTATTATGGGGCAAGTGTATTCACTGGAGAGACAGACAGAAAGCCCCCAGGGGTGATGGCCACACCACAATCCCTTCTCCTACATTCACCTCTTAGGATCCTGGGTGCGTGCACACACACACACACACACACACACACACACACACGTGCCCGGCAGAGCTTCCAGTCACCAGGTCCAGGACTCAAACTACAGTTGACTACAAGAAGTCCAGTGATGTAACCACTATGCCACCTACTGGTCCCTATCCTATTTTTAATCTTCCAAACTGGTTTCAAATTGGTCAGCTGGTATTATAGTGTATTTCTCCTACCAAGATGAAAAATACAAATACAGCTTCATTTTTCCTTTGGGCAGGAATGAATGACGTAACAGCTGAGTTTGTATATAATTGCTCTGTAGCAGCAATAGAGAAAGACCGGCATACCTGGTAGGATCTGGAGCATAGAAGTAATAGTTTAATTACAGTTAAGTCGATAGAAAGACTTCAGCACATGCATACCTAATGGAATGTGGTTTTTTTTTTGTTTTTTTTTACCTACAGGTTACATTTCCTAGACTCTTAATGCACTGCTGAGGAAGGTGATACTTTCTTCATTAGTAGCTAAGAAATTGCTTATTAAAGAGTAGGGAGAAATCTTGTTTATCATCTTTGACTTTTCTGGCTTTCGACATTAGTTAAACTATTTAGAGAACGATGTAGTCATCTTGAATGTACACAGAGTCGTCAAAATGCCCAAAAGACTACAAGGAAAACAATGAGATGAAATAGAGAATGGAATGATTTCATAATTGGTTTCCTTAATCTAATCTTACATGCATGGGCAAAGAAATGCTAGTGATATGAGAATGTCTTGTGGTTGGCTTTCACTGTAATTTGTCATAACTCTGTACCAGAAATGTGTCCCAGACTTTCACTGCCTTCCTAGTTCTAGCTACTGTGTCTTCACTTCTCTTGTTTCTTTATTGCCACTCCTACTGATCTTCGAACATTTAAATTTTGGTTTGCCATGACTTGGGGGTATCACTGATGCAGAAACCCTTCCTTCCTCTTTCTGCCAACTATACAATTCAAAGGTTTGTTTTGTTTTGTTACAGGAAGAAGCTAGTACAAACCATGTAATCCAGAGAACCAGTACCAAGGTTAGCTATAGAAACAAGATTTAAGGTAGCATGTAGCTTCAGGCTTGACACCATGTTGGTCTTTTAAAAACTGTCTCGGTCATAGAGGGCCCTCATGTGATCAAGATTTGTTACGGTGTTTTATTACTATCATTATTTATTATTTATTTATTTATTTATTATTTTTTTTTTTGAGAGAGTTTTTGCTATAGAGCACGCACGCTCGCCAGAGAGACACAGAGAAAGACAGAAAGCAAGAAATCACCACCCATGGGGCATGGCCATGCTACAGTCCTTTCTCTATTCTCCCCTTGGGGTTTTGGGCACGCAAGCACACACACCCAGCATGAGCTTTGAGCTACCAGTCCAGGACTCAAACTGTGGTTGACTGAATGGGAGTTCAGTGACGTGGCTATTATGCCGTCTGCTGGTCCCAGGGTGTTTTATTTTATTTATTGTGTTATTTGGCTGCACTGATACAATCCAAAACAAAACAAAACAAAGTGAACACACACACTCAGCAATACCTGTTCACTACAGAGATTTTCTAAAAAAAAAAAATGTTTCTAAATCTCTTATCCAGTTTAAAATATTTGATTAGTAACCACTAAGGCAGCCTCTGTTTTCCACTACAATGCCTGAAGACTGGAAAAAAAAAATTAAAAATGGGACTTTAAGGGATCAGTAGATGGCGTAATGGCTATGTCGCTGGACTCCCATGTTGTCAACCGTGGTTCGAGTCCTGGACCCGGTGGCTTAAACTCACGCCGGGCGCGTGTGCGTGCGTGCCCAAGATCCCGAGAGGAGAATGGAGGAGAAGGGATTGCGGCGTGGCCATCCTCCCCTGGGGGGGTGATTTCTCGCTTTCTGTCTCTCTGTCTCTCTCTCTTTCTGGCAAGCGCGCGTGCCCTATGGCAAAAACCTCTCAAAAATAAATAAATAAACAAAAGTGGGACTTTACAGCACTGAAAATTGAGAAGGAAAGAACCTAATAACAATGAGGCATGATCGTAATTCTGGCTCTGGATGCTTTAAATACTTCTTTTAAAGACTGAAGTCTGGGATAAAAGCATAAATGAAGACCATTTTAATAAATTAACTGAGGTGTCTAAATCAAAAGCATGTTATTTGTTCGGTTTTAAACATTTTCTGTCCCTATAGTGTATCAATAATTAACACAGATACATTTTCATCTTTTTCTTTCTGTGCCAAGCTCTCCCAGTGTGAATATTTCTGTCTTCACATGAAAAGTCTCTTGACCTAATTGAAGTAGCATCAGGAATGGAAGATACTAAGGACATTGAGTTTTAATCATCTATTTTTAATTAAGCTACCGAAAAACTCTAACCGCCATCTTAGATTTGCCTTAATTTTAAAGTTGTGAAGTATTTTATTGATAACTTACCCTTTCTTCTCAGGCATATATTTAAAAATAAACTAATTATGCCATTTAACACTTAAGAAATTATTTCTAATTAAATAGTTCAGTTTAATTGGAAATAAATGACAAAGATAACGACTTCATAATTAAAAACACTTTTTATCCTTAGATATTAAATTTTTTTTAAGAAAAATCTACTGAAGCTGAAATTAATTTCATTTTAGAGGAGGAACTGATATTTCAGAAGATAGAGCTATTTACCAATGATAATGAATAAACTGGGTGAGGAAGTTCAGCTTTGGACTGTTCCTACCGGATTGTGAAGTTTCATGGAAACCAATTTCATTTTCCCTAATTCCATCATCTGTGTGTGATTTTGAGTTGCAGCAGAATTTCGTGAGTATTCAATACATTCTCAAGCTCTAATACTGGTTTACAACAAATCACAATAAAACAGGATGTTAGGGTTTGAATGCATCTACCCGAAATTCATATGCTGAGATTTGGTTTCAATGGGATAAAGAAGGTAAAAACTTAATCTGATTATGTTGCTGGAAGGTGAAGTCTTTGGGAGGAAATTACGATTAGGTCCTCAGGTGGGATCCATCCCCATGTTCAAATCCTGTTGGGTTTACAGGGTGAAAGAATGAAAGTGGGAGACATTGCTCTATTCTGCTCTGACTCACCAGGTAACACTCTGTGCACCTCCAACCTCCCAGCAAGAAGACTCTCACAAGATGCAGCCCTTAACTTGGACCTCCAAAACCAGGAACTAAATAAGACTCTGTCCCTTAGAAATTACCTAGACACAGGTGTTTCTTTTATTAGCAACACAATGGAGTAAACACAGGACACAGGTACTAATCCTGATCTTTACGTTATGAATTGATTCAAGGACAGAAGTCCAAAATGCATTTTGTCACATCAAGTCTTGAAGGGTTTAACAAAGAAAAGGTTTACTTTTTTGAATAAAATAAAAATTACACTATCTCTTCATTCTCCTTGAATTCTCTACATTGTTGATCATCCTTCTTACCAATCTTTAGCCTCTCTGACCTCCATGAGTTCTTAACACAATTTACCATCCTCTCCCTAAATTGAGCATGCCCTATACTTTACAAAACCCTGCTTTGCTCTGGCTCTCACTGTGTCCCTCCTTCTCCAATTGCTTCCCCAGTTTTTCCTTGACCTACCTTGATAATTTAATACACATTTTTTTTTTCCTCAGCAGTTCTCTCAATACCCTTTCTCTTAAAGAAGTCAACTACTCCCAGCCTAGGCCATCACCTGCTTGTGAAAGAACAAAAGTCCCACAGTCCTAACCCTCTTGAGATGCTGGCAATTATCTAGAGCTGAGCACTGGCAGGCCCAGCTGGGTGTCCTATCATCACGTCGAGTGTAACATACATAAGAAAGTATTTTTCATCTTCTTTTAAAACTTAATGGACCAGCAGTTAGAGTAATGGCTATGTCGCTGGACTCCCACGTAGTCAACTGCGGTTCAAGTCCCGGACCCGGTGGCTTAAACTCACGCCGGGCGCGTGTGCGTGTGCGCCCAAGATCCTGAGAGGAGAATGAAGGAGAAGGGATTGCGGCGTGACCATCCCCCCTGGGGGGTGATTTCTCACTTTCTGTCTCTCTGTCTCTCTCTGTCTGTCTGGCGAACACACGCGCCCTATAGCAAAGACCTCTCCAAAAAAAAAAAAAAAAAAAAAAAAAAACTTAACACCCTTATTTTTATGAAGGAAAAAACAGCAGCAGGAAGGAAACGAAAACCCATTTCTCATCAGTGCACTAATGAGAACTATAATAATAAGAAGCCCTTGCTTTAAGTATTGCTGAAAGCACACAGTGAAAAACTTGAAGGGTCCCATGCACTTGAAACCTCATCCTCTCAGGGCTCTTCTGACGAAAGATCAGGCATCAGTGTAGTCCAAGACAAGGGTATAACATGTTACGGGAGTTAAGAGCTGAGTGGTGCTATTGTTTCGATGGTTCCCCTTCAAAACATAGGTGTGGACAATGTGAGAGTAAGAGGTGGTCCTTTAAGAGGTGGTTAAGCCATGAGTTTCTCTTTTTTGAATGGGGAGGATCTTACTTCAATGCTCAGCTAGCCTGTCTTTCTACCTTCTGCAATACCTGGACACAGCCCTCATGCCCTCCACAGGAAGCAGCAACAAGACACCATCTTAAAAGCAAAAACCAAGGGGGACCAGCAGTTGGTGTAATTGCTATGTCACTGGATTCCCATGTAGTCGACCGCGGTTCGAGTCCCGGACCTGGTGGCTTAAACCCACACCGGACGCGTGCACGTACGTGCCCAAGATCCCAAGAGGAGAATGGAGAAGAAGGGATTGCGGCGTGGCCATCCCCCCTGGGGGTGGATTTCTCGCTTTCTATCTCTCTGTCTCTCTCTGTCTTTTTGGCGAGCGCACACATCCTATAGCAAAAACCTCTCAGGGGGAAAAAAATGGCAAAAACCAGGGACCAGCAGATGGTATAATAATTACATCACTGGACTTCCATGTAGTCAACTGAGGTTCAATTCCCAGACTTGGAAGATTAAAACTCACGCTGGGTGTATGTGTGTACATGTCCAAAATCCTAAGAGGAGAATGGAGAAGAGACTATGGTGTGGCTACTCCCCCAGGAAGTGATTCCTCACTTTCTGTCTCTCTCTCTCTCCAGAGAGCACATGAGCCCTATAGCAAAAAATCTCAAAAAAAAAAAAAAAAAAAGGCAGCAAGCAACCATCACCAGAAAAGCAAACCTGCTGATGCCTTGATTTTGGACTTCCTGGCCTCCAAAACTGAGAACATAAATTTATGTTTTTATATAAATTACCCAGTCTCAAATATTTTGTTACAGCACAAGCAGTCCAATACAGATGGCTTGGATTCCAATCCTGGCTCCAGTTTCTTCTAGCTGTAATTCTTTCTAGCCGAACAAGTTGCATCAATGCTGAATGCCTCTGTTTCCTCATTTGAAACACGGGAATAGCTTTAAGAATGCTAGCTTGCTTTGGGGTGGCAGCTGAGTAGAGCAGAACAAGAAATCCAGGGTGAAAATAGTATCTGGAGAGAACAGGGCCACTGCCTGAGAGGAGAGCCAGGCTGCTGCCACCTCTGCAGCCCGTCGGTGTCTGGGCCACTGCCAGCACCTGCACGTGGCCTCTGTAGAGAGAGAAACGAGGGGAGACTGACGAAGTGCTGGAGAACGGTGGCAGGACCTTCTGGTGCACGACATTCCTACTTAGACATGTAGAGAGTTAACCGCGTGTAGCTGGTGAGGCTCAGGGGACTTCCCCTCCACTTCCCCTCCAGGGATAAACAGAGAAAAACTCTCCTGTAAAATGCTGAGCCCCAGACTCCCATCACAGATTCCAGCACCCCCCACTCACAGAACAACAAAACTGGCACAGAGCTAGCACGCATTTTACGGAAGTTCATAAGCATATGCTGTCAGGAAAAACCTGGCCTTCCTATCCCAGCCCTACCCCAACCTGGCTAGAGAGCTGTACCATCTTGCAAGCGGACCATCAGCTAGACCTCTGCCTATGAGCAATACTCCACAACCTGGAGAGAGAAGAGAACAGAAAAGCAACATCCCCATCCCAACAAAGACTGAAGAATCTGGTCACTACCCCTTGTCTGGCAGGCAGGGAGGACCTGCACTCTCCCCCTTCAAATTCAACACAGGGATGGTTACCTGCCCTAACTGACGCCACCCACAGCACAGCTCTTCTGGACCTCCCTATACTGTAAGGGTGGGCAAAATAAAGGGGAGGGCCACCTGACAGAGAAAAGTGTGCCAGAGATCCGCACTCTAGGTCAGCGTGGAGGAGACAGGGCACACCCAGACCACCTTCGGGTTCTGGAGTACATGTTCTCTAACCAACTAACTTCTAGCAGGAGACTGCACAAATCAAAGCAGCCACCATGAATCCCTCTGGTGAGAGACTCACAGGCAAGTTTGCTTCTCACCCTTCATCAATGACCTTCCCAGGGTCGCATCCCAGCGCAAAGGGTCACTCTAACTTTGGGTGTCCCATGCAGGCCATGGAGAGCCTGTTTCTAGTGTCTCACAGATAGACTTGCCTCTGGCTCCTCCTAGACATCCTTGCCAGGGCTTCATTCAAGTCCGGGGGGAGTTACCTTCTGCCAAAAATTACACGTAGAATACATAGCTGAGAGGTATAGCTAGGCCCAGGTCCTTATGGGAACATCTTGAGAGGGCTGCATTCAAGAATACTCTCAGCCGGGGAACCAGCAGTTAGAGTAATGGCTATGTCACTGGACTCCCACGTAGTCGACCTCGGTTCACGTCCTGGACCTGGTGGCTTAAAACTCATGCTGGGCGCGTGTGCGTGTGTGCCCAAGATCCCGAGAGGAGAATGGAGGAGAAGGGATTGTGGCGTGACCATCCCCCCTGGGGGTGATTTCTCGCTTTCTGTCTCTATGTCTCTGTCTGTCTGGCGAGCGCATGCGCCCTGTAGCAAAAAACCTCTCCAAAAAAAAAAAAAAAAAGAAGAATACTCTCAGTTGTGGGACCAGCAGATGGTGTACGCTTATGTTGCTAGACTCCCACATAGTCAACTGCTGTTCGAGTCCCAGATCCGGTGGCTAAAAACTCATGCCGGGCACGTTTGCAAGCATGCCTAAAATTTTGAGAGGAGAATGGAGGGAAAGGGATTGTGATGTGGGCATCCCCCAGGCGGTGATTTCTAGCTTTCTGTCTCTCTGTCTTTCTGGCAAGTGCACATGTTCTATAGCAAAAAATCTCTCTCCCTCTAAAAAAAGAATACTCTCAATTGTGGGGCCAGCAGGTAGAGTAGGGATTAAGGCACTAGATTCCCACATGGTTGAACACAATTTGAGCCCTGGACAAGGCAGCTTGAAATTCACCCCAGGCACATGTGTGTATATGCCCAAAATCTTGAGAGGAGAAGGGATTACAGTGTGGCCATCCCCCCAGGGGGTGATTTCTCACTTTCTCACTGTCTCTCTGACAAAAATACATGTTCTATAGCAAAAAATTCTTTTTTAAAAAAATAAAAAATAAAAAAAATAATATACTTAGTTGCATGTGCCCTATAGTTAGAAAAAAAAAAAAAATCTGAAAAGAGAGACTAGTGGATCGCATAATGGTTACATTGCTGGACTCCCATGTAGTCAAGTGTGGTTCTAGTCTCAGATCCAGTGGTTTAAACTCAATTGGCACCTGTATGTGCATGCCCAAAATCCTGAGAGGAGAATGGAGGAGAAGGGATTGCAGCATGGCCATCCCTCCTGGGGGGTGACTTCTCACTTTCTTTCTCTCTGTCTCTCTAGTGAGTGTGGGTTCCATAGCAAAAATCTCTTTCAAAAAAAAAAAAAAAAAGATAACATAAAGGAAATTCTAGATACCATTAAGCAGCCCAATAACCACATAATGGGTATTACAAGAGGCAAAGGGATGGGTAAAGGCATAGAAAATCTTTTTCATAAAATTTGGTCTGAAATCTTTTCAAATCTAGAGAGACATACATATATCCAGATCCAGGAAACACAAAGAACATCAAATACTAGGTCCTTGGGAAAATCATGGCATACTTTTCTATGCAAAATTGCATCATGACTTTCCTGACAACTCAACAGTTTCAACATAACAAGATTCTCGCCATGGCACATCATAGCCAAATTCAGGCAAAAATCAAAGACAAAGACTATATTCTAAAAATGGCAAGAGAGATAGGACCAGAAGATGGAATAACAGTTAAGTTGCTGGACTCTCGCATTGTCAACTGCGGTTCAAGTACTGGAACCAGTGGCTTAAAACTCACGCTGGGTGTGTATGCAGGTGTGCCCAAAATCCCAAGAGGAGAATGGAGGGAAAGGGATTGCGGCATGGCCATCACCCCTCCCTCCCACCCCAGGGGTGATTTCTAATTTTCTGTCTGTCTCTTTCTGTTTCTCTGGCAAGCATATGTGCCCTATAGTAAAAAAAACCCTCTCTTAAAAAAAAAAAAGGCAAAAAAGAAATGTGAAGTTATTACAAAAGATATCCCATGAGACATCACAACAGAAACAACGTAGGTAAGGAAGAGATGGGATGACATATTTAAAATTCTGAAAGAAAAATAAAATTCAGCCGATAATAATATACCCAGGAAATTATCCTTTGAATGTGAAGGAGAAATAAGATAATTCTAAGATTAAAAAAAAAATTGGGGCCAGCAGGTGGTGTAGTGATTAAGGGTGCTGGACTCCCACATGACCAACTACGGTTTGAGTCCCAGACCTGGCAGCTTGCTTTCTCACTTTCTCTCTCTCTCTCTCTCTCACTCTCACTCTCACTCTGTTCCTCTCTGGTTAAATTAAAACAAGTAAGTAAATAAATAAAGTTAAAATAATTCTTTAAAAAATTACCATAAGAATTGGTTGACACCAGACCAGCTCTTCAAGAAATACTTAGTGGACCAGCAGTTGGCATAATGGCTACGTCGCTGGACTCCTATGTAGTCGACCACGGTTCAAGTCCTGGACCCGGTGGCTTAAACTCACGCTGGGCGCGTGTGCGTGCATGCCCAAGATCCCAAGAGGAAAATGGAGGAGAACGGATTGTGGCATGGCCATCCCCCCTGGGGGTGATTTCTCGCTTTCTGTCTCTCTGTCTCTCTCTGTCTGTTTAGTGAGTACACGCGCCCTATAGCAAAAAAAAAAAAAAAAAAAAAAAAAAAAAAAAAAAAAAAAAAAAAAAAAAAACTTCTCCAAAAAAAGAAATACTTAGAAAATACTATACCAAGAAAATGAAAGAGAGGGGTAAGTCTGCTCTTCGCAATAGCATTGAATGTTAATGGAATAAATTTGCCAACTAAGACACACAAATTGGCTGAACAGATTAAAAAAAAAAAAAAAACAGGAACCTTCTATATGCTGCTGAAAAGAAACACACCTCATTGATAAAGACATGCATAGAGTGCAATTGAAGGAGTTGAAAAAGTCATTTCATGCAAACAGAAACCAAAAATGGGCAGGAGTCATGATTCTGAAATTGGACAATACAGACTTCAAGATAAAAACTATAAGGAGACAAATAGAGAAACTACATAATATTGAAGTGATTATTTCATCAAGAAGATATAACAATTATAAACATTCATGAACCCAATACTGGGGCACCTAAATACATAAAAGAAAGACTGCTAGATCTAGAGAGAGAGACTGCAACACATTAATTGTTGGGGATTTCATTACCTCACTATCACCACCGTACAGGTCATCTGGGCAAAAAATAAACAGTGACAGGAGTTAAATGACTCTATAAACCAAATGGACCTGACAGACATTTACAGAACATACAAATGGGCAAAAAGCATATGAAAAAATGTTCAGTATTTATCACAAGCAAAATGAACACCAAAACCACAATGAGCTATCACTTAACCCCAGTCAGAATGATGAGGAACAACAACAACAACAAAAAAACAAGTGCTGGTGAGGCTGTGGTGAAAAGGAAACTCTCCTGCACTGCTGGTGAGAATGCAAACTAGTACTGTTACTGTGGAAAACGATATGCAGGTTCTTCAAAAATTCACATACGACTACAATATGACCTACTAACCCCACTCTTGAGTATTTACCTAAAGGACAGGACAACAGTCAGAAAGACACTTGCACATTCCTGTTTATTGCAGCGCTATTCACAATTGCTAAGATATGGAATCAACCTAAGTGCCCAACTGATGACTGGATTGAAAAAATGTGGCATGTGTACACTGGAATAATACCCATAAAAAACAGTCTAACTCTGTTTATTCATCCACAAATTGGATGAATATAGAGGATTTAATGCTAAGTGAACTAAGCCAGCTTCTGAAATACAAATATTGTATATCCCTGCTCAATATATATCAAATGTCTACACTTGATGGTCGAAATTGAAAGATTCAAAGACAAAAGAGAGAGAACAAGTGCAGATACCAGACAGTGTATGAGAGGAGCGTTAATAGTAGGAAGTAGGTGGGAGAGACATAGGAAAAAAAGTATTTAACAGACACAAAAATGTAAGGTTCTGTCATTGATGTGATTGCCATACACTGAAGATGTGCTTTAAAAAAACACATAACATGCATGAAGATGCACAGCAACTAAATGTAAACAAGAAATTACAAAATAAAATTGAAAAAAAAACCTAGAAATACTAGCAATATCTATGCAATAGGGTTGTTGAGAAAAAAAAATAAATTTGTTATAGGGAATGTGAGCTCATGAGAAAGAGAGAGAGAGAGAAAGAGAGAAGAAAAAGCATCCCCCAGGGGGATGATCACACAGCATTCCCTTTTACTTCATTCTATTCTTGGGGTTTGGGGGATATACACACACATGCCTGGAGTATTTTTCAAGCCACTAGGTCTAGGACTCAAATAGCGCAGTCAGCTATGTGAGACCCAGATGCTAGAACCACCACACCACCTGGCTGGCCTGAGAAAAATGTTCAAAATGTATGTGAAGAGTTTAGGATAGTAAGTAATACTAACCATCAATCAGTTGAAATAGCTTCTTTTTAAAAATGCAATACTTTATATTTTCAGTGTCATTCCATATTCCATCTTTTATTCATGCCATAATCGCCTCTCACTTGCTTCACTATCAAGGCTAAATTAATATTTTTTCTTGTATAACTTATTTTTCTCTAACAGATCACTCTTAAAATTCTGCTTAACCATACTACCCCATGGCCCAAAACCTTCAATGGTTCCCCTTGGCCTATAGTAGATTATCGCCTATGACTCGATACTTCATAGAGGCTAGATTCTTACCTGGTAGTACTCCAATTCCATTTCTACTATATTCCTTTTGTGAAATATGTCAAAATTCATAATGTAACAAAGAAAAGGGTTGCATTTCTATCCAGCTTTCAGAATGGAGACATCATTTTCAGCAAGCATAGCCAGAAGAAAAATAATATCACGTCTATTCACTTCATATTTAAGATCCCTGACCTTGGAGATTCTCAGCAATTCTGACATCAGCCTCTGCTCTCAAACTTTACCTCCTAGCGCATGCCTCATAAACCCCAGTCTCCGAATGTATCGCCCCACCCCAGTATGCTTTATATGACATGGTATTATTGAGTCTCTGTTATATATTTCCATTCTTTCTTTTCTGCTGCTAATTTGAAGCATATGGTGACCATACTCAGGGAAGATCATCTTTTTTTTTTTTTTTTTTTTTTTTTTTTTTGAGAGGTTTTTGCTATAGGGCGCGTGAGCTCTTCAGAAAGACAGAGGGAAATAGAAAGACAGAAAGTGAGAAATCACCCCCCACCACCCAGGGGTGATCCCTTTTCCTCCATTCTCCTCTCAGGATTTTTGGCACGCACACACACGCACCTGACGTGAGTTTAAGCCACCGGGTCCAGGACTCAAACTGCAATCGACTACATGGGAGTCCAGCAACGTAGCCATTACTCCATCTGCTAGTCCCAGGGAAGACCATCTTTAACTCTTCTATACAAGGCTCTCTCTCCTCACTCCCACTCTTGAGCTCCTTATCCTTTATCATCCAGATTTCCCACTTAGCTCTTATTTGACATTTTCATATAGTATCAGCGTGCATGTGTGTGTGACCGAGAGGGAGGTCATTAGGATGCTTTCTTTACACTTTGGTATCCTCTAAACACCCTGCTAAATGCTTCACATATAAGTAGTTAATCACCATTTGCTGATTAGCTGATTAAGGGTCCAGGAGCAAGAATATTCTTTTTCTAACTTTTATCCAAAGACTCTTAGAGCAAAACAGGCTCCATAGTGAATCTAGTATTTACAGAGGAGCAGTTGTGGGTGGCCTATCAGTTAGATGTGTATGGTTTGGTCTACACTGATATTTCATATGGCTAAGCAAACAAGAGATTTAGGATTACTGGGTGAGGACATACAACCAATCATGATGGTAAATGCTAGTCCTGCTGTCAGTTTTAGGGGGATGAGCTGATGTAACCAACTCCTCTAGTTGGTAACCCTCTCCTATACAATGTTTGATCCTGATTTATCTAAAAATGAAACTATCATACATGTCATACACTCTAAGATAAACCAATAGACATTTCATGGTCTCGTGCATGGGAGGGTAAAATGGTGCAGTATGGAAGGAGGGGGATGTCACTGAAAGTGTTGGGTCATCTGAAAAGTCAAGATGTACTTTTGAATTAAAAAAAAACATGAAAAGATACATCATGATTTTCCCAATGACCTACCTGTGACATAAAAACAAAATTCCATGAAAATCTGAAAGTCTCAAGTAAAGGTCTGATTAAATCAGAGCGAGCAAACAATGGCCTATAGGTCAGATTAAATCTGCTGCCTGCTTTAGTATGGTTACGAGTTAATAATAAGTTTTATATTTTCTGTCAGGTGACAGGTTACATTTCTGTCTAAAATTCTCTCCCTCTTTACATCCATAAATATTCAAGAGTAAACGGCCAAGGTGGGGAGGAAGGAGAAATGTCACAAACTGAATAATCCCGCAAATGAATAATGAATTACTGGATTATCAACACTTGAATGTTTTTTAAAGTTTAATATGAGGAGGAACCAACTTCTGATTCCAGAAATTAGTTACACACTGTCTGTGGTTTGGAATGTTAAATTATCCATTTAAAAGAGAAAGTCAATTTATATTTCTCAAAGCAATTGTGACTTAATTGCTGTTATCAACCTAATAAATTACTAGGTGATTTCTACAAACTGGTTATACACTCAAACTTCATGTCTGATGAAAGAATAATTGTATCAATATTCTGCTAATATGAAAAGGAAATTAGTTCATTGGCCACAAGGGAAATGCATACACCTTGAGTGTAAACTCATCTGTCTTTTTCTGTCTATTTTCAAGCAGGCAAATTAAGATGAGAAAGAAACAGTTTGTGTCTCACAGGAATAATGTGCAATATGTTAATTGCTTTTCAAGAAACATAGCCTGGATTGCACAATATCCTTTTTCACTTAATGAGGATGTTATGTTCTCTTTTGAAATCTAGATTTTGATGCACACGTGCTGATGATCATTTAAATTATGTAGCAACTGTGTGCAACACTGGATAAAAGATGTCCAAAAGGCTAACCCAGTCAAGAAGATAACGGATGCCTGCTGGAACATACTAGAAATGTCCAGGAAGGCATGGAATAACTATCATGGAGAGGTTGATATAGCATAAGGCAACAGTTGTGAAGGCTGAGAAGAAATCAGAATGGATAAACTAGGAAACCATTAAAATCAGTTAGCATAGGGGCCGGCAAGTGGCATGGTGGTTAAAGGCGCTGGACTCCCACATGGCCAACCAAGGTTCAAGTCTTGGACCTGGTGGCTTGCTTTCTCACTTCCTCTCTCCCTCTCTGTCTCTCTCTGATCAAACTGGAAATAATAATGATAATAATAATAAATAAAGTTAAATAAAATAATTCTTTTAAAAAAATCAGCATAGTCACTTAAGCATCCACTCAACAAACACTTCTTTTATATCCTCACTGTGCTAACAGTGAGGATAAATGTATGAATAAAGGGACCAGCAGATGGCATACTGGTTACATCATGACACTACCACACAGTCAACTGCAGTTTGAGTCCCAGACCAGGTGGCTTAAAACTCACACTGGCCACATGTGTGTGCATGCCCAAAAGAAGAATGAAGGAGAAGGGATTGTGGCATGGCCAACCCCTCTGGGATGGATGGTGGTGGCAATTTCTTTCTGTTTCTCTGTCTCTCTGGCAAGCACATGCTCCCTAGAGCCAAGAATCTCTAAAAAATGGATGTATGAATAAGACCCATTCTCTGTCCTCTTAATGCTGCCTTCTGGAGAAACACTCACTTGAAACAGAATAATACGTTTAGCATTTATATGCATAAATGACACTGAAAATATAGAAGGAACAATAGCTTAAGAATTAGAAGAATTATGGGAGGTTTTTAAAATAAACTACATATAAAGGGATGAAAATAAATTTAATAGGCAGAAAACAAGGAAAGGAAGCTCAGGCAAAGAAAATACCACTAATGGCACACATGAATGAAACAGTGTCAGTACAGTATGTCTAAGAATGAAGTCATGCCACTACGTAGAACAGACGATAAGGAAAAGGAGGACATGCAATGGAAAAGGTAGGCTGGGGCCTGTTGTAATGGTGTGATATCGTGCTAAGAACTTCCTAGTTTATCCTGAAGACAAGAGTTTTACTGGTAAATAATATCTGATTTGCATTTTGGAAAATTAAACTTGCCAAGATGATAGAACAGAAGGAAAGAAGTGGATGGGAGTGAGGGCAGGGAAACCGTGAGGAAGCTATTGCAATGATCTGGGAAAAAAATATGGGCCCGAATAAACCAGTGGTCAAGAAGATGACAGTGGGAAGGCTGAGTCAAGTTACAAAGGGAACTGAATACACAGGATTTCAAGATGAACTGGAATGTGGGTAAGACTCTTGGTTTTCAGGATTAAATGGCTACATTACAAAAGGTAGTTCCTTTAGCCAAAACGTAAAATACAAGAAGAAAGGCTAAGCTTGACAGAGCGACATGCTGAATTTAGTTAGAGAACTTTTCAGACACTTGGATATCACCCAAATTAAAATGTCACATACACAGCTGGAGACAGAGAGAAATGGAACTAGAGAAACAGATGAGTAGGTAAGAATTTTTTTTTTTTGAGAGGTTTTTGCTATAGGGCACATGGGCTCAGCAGAAAATCAGAAAGAGAGACAGAGAGACAGAAAGTGAGAAATCACCCCCCAAGGGGCATGGCCACACCGCAATCCCTTCTCTTCCATTCTCCTCTCGGAATCTTGGGCATGTATGTACACGCACCTGGCGTGAGTTTAAGCCACCAAGTCTGGGACTCACACCATGGTTGACTACATGGGAGTCCAGCGACATAGCCATTACGCTAACTGTTGGTCCCAGTAGATGAGATTTTAATAAATGAGTCCCTTTAATGACACTCAAGTAGGGATAAAAGACACACTTTCAGAGAACAGCCATACTTAGATGGCAGGAAAGAGGAGGAAGTGAATGACATGGAGATGGTGGAAGGAGGTGTAGAGCAAGAATTGCTCCTGACCCTCAAGGGGAATGAAGAAAGAAGTAACCTAAGGAAGGAAACGTTGCAGCATGACAAGAGTCACCCGAGAAATTAAGTCTATACAAGTGGCAACTCTCTAGGGTAGATGGCTTCATAGATTATTTTTAAAAATACTTTTCAAATATATTTAAATTTTTTTTATTTATTTTTTTAAATTTGGTACAGGACACGTGTGCTCATAAGAGAGAGATGGGGGTGAGGGGGCTTGGTGCATGGGAGTGAGAAAGAAAGCTGTCAGGTCCGAGACTCAAACTGCAGTTGCTCATATGGAAATCCAGTGCCAACCATCATGCCACCCGCTGACTCTGGCTTCATAGATTTTAAGTTCTCTGTATTCCAAAGAAAAGGGTATAATGGTTTAAACTTAGGGGCTAAAGCACACAAAACTATCAATATGCTTATATTGCCAATAATTTTACATTATCATCCCCCATTTTTTGCTCCCTAAATGTTAAATGTTTGGACAGTAAACCCACTGACTAAACTGACTAACTCATTTCACCTCACCTACTATTCAGGAGAAAATGTCACTCCTTCATTCTCTCTTTCATTTAGTATTCGTTGAGAACCTACTATGTGCTAGGCACAGTGTTAAGCACCAGAAATAAAACTGCTATCACACTCAACAATCTTTTTAAATGGGACACATTTCAAAAGCATGAGAATTATAATACATGAAAAAATGGGCATTAGCTACTTCTTTTCACAATGAAAACTTCATGTGGAAGTCATGGTTCATGGCTTGCTTGAAATACAGAATTCTTACTACTTTTTTTAGAAAATTTTTAAAATTAATTTTATTCATTGTCATTATTTTACTTTTTAAAAAAAAATTTTTTTTTCTTTTTTTGGAGAGGTTTTTGCTATAGGGTAAAAAAAATTTTTGAAGTAGATCAGAGAGATAGAGATAGAGATAGAGATAGAGATAGAGAGAGAGAGAGAGAGAGAGAAGGAAAGTAAGAAAGCAAGCTACCAGGTCCAGGACTCAAACTGCAGTCAACCATGTCAACCATGCGGGAATCCAGCTGCCTAAACCACCGCACCACCTGCTGGCCCCAGAATTCTTGCATCATTTAAGAAAGGACAGCTTGGATAGCTCTGTTCTCTACATGGAAGTTGTTTACCTAATTATGAAGTACTAATTGCTAGTGTGCTCTTCTTGGTCTCCATGCCTTTAAGTTGTTTCATTGTGCCTGGCTGGCTATGCTCCCTACATTTCTGTCGTTGTTGCTAACTTTTGCTAGAGGGTGCATGAGTTTGCCACAGAAAGGCAGAAAGAGGGAGAAAACACCTCCCAGTGGGGTGTGCTCACATTGCTATCCCTTCTTCTCCATCTCTCCAGACTACTGCAATTTTAGACACACATGCATCCAGCATCCTTTCAAGCCACCAGAGCCAGGATTTGAACTATGGCAGGCCATGCGGGATTATGCTCCTTTAACTACTAGGCTAATGGGGTTGATTTTTTATGTTTAAAGTGAGTTTCTTATAAAAATCATATAGTTTGTCTTAGATTTTATATACTCTTAAGTCTCTGCTTTTTATTTATTATTCTAAATATTTATTTCCCAGGAGGTGCATGTGCTTGCCAGAGAGAAAGAAAGAGAAGAAAGCACCTGCAGTGAAGCATGGTCACACCACAATCCTTTTCCTTCACCTGTCAGGATTTGGAGCATGCACACATAGATGACTGGTGTGCCTCTCAGGCCATCAAGGCCAGGACTTGAACCACAGTTAGCCATGTGGAATCTCGCTCTTTTACCCATTAAGCCATAGGGCACCTGCCATTTTTTTTTTTTTTATTTACTTCTTTTATGAGAGTGAGAGATGTAGGGAAAGACAAGCACCCTCAACAGTCAGCTCACAAAACTCCCGCAAGCCTTTCCAGCCAGCTCCAAATCCCTGGCACATACACCCAGTGTACAGATCAGTGGGAGCACCAAACAAGCGACTTTCTGGCATCACGTGAACAGCGCAGCACTCCTGTGCCACCAAGCTGGCCCCGTATTGCTTTGTACTTTATACCCTTAAGATTTCCTTCTTTTCCTGGGAACCAGAAGTTAGTGTAAAGGCTATGTCGCTGGACTCCCATGTAGTCGACCGCGGTTTGCATCCCGGTCCCGGTGGCTTAAAACTCACGCCGGGCGCATGTGCGTGCATGCCCAAGATCCCAAGAGGAGAATGGAGGAGAAGGGATTGCAGCGTGGCCATCCCCCCTGGGGGGTGATTTCTCGCTTTCTGTCTCTCTCTGTCTGTCTGGCGAGCGCATGCACCCTATAGCAAAAACCTCTACAAAAAAAAAAAAAAGATTTCCTTCTTTCCCTACCCCCTACTCCACACTCTCAACACTCTTCAATATCACATTCCGTATGAGGACTACTGTCTTAGCTCTCCTAATCTCTGTTCTTCACGAGGCAGCCTGTGGAAGGCCTGTGTTCATGCAGTTAGAGTGTGGTCATGAGATAGCCGCTTATCTGCTGTGATGATCTCCATGCTGGCAGCAATTAGCTGATGAAAAAATTGCCTTCCCTTACTATAAGTTATGAGGTTGTTCAAGGGTTAATTTAGTAGGGCATCGAAAAAGAAAGTTGCTAAGGAATTACAAACAGTTCCTCTACTTTTCCTCCAGCCCATCCATGCATGAGTATCGTTTTTTTTTTTTTTTTTTTTTTTTTGAGAGATTTTCACTATAGGGCACGCGCACTCACCAGACAGAGAGAGACATAGAGACAGAAAGCGAGAAATCACCCCCCAGGGGGGATGGTCACGCCACAATCCCTTCTCTTCCATTCTCCTCTCGGGATCTTGGGCACGTACGCACATGCCCCCGGCGTGAGTTTTAAGCCACCGTGTCCGGGACGCGAACCATGGTCAACTACGTAGGAATCCAGCAACATAGCCATTACGCTAACTGCTGGTTCCCTGCATGAGTATCCTTTTTGAAGTCTAATTTTAAATTCATCATTCCTGACATAGGCATGTAAATACTGGTCACTAAGGTGGGGGGTGGGAGAACGAGTTCATAATGGATTGACTATTCTCGGATAAAATTAAACTACATACAAGTTATACCTATGTAACAATCTTGTTTATGTATAACCATAACCAAAAATCACAATAGACTTACATGGATGACAAACAACAAACTGAAGAACTGGGGTTGTTGACGTTGCAAAATAATTAGATTAAAGACTGGGAAAAGTCTATAAGGGCGCGTTGCCAGACAGACAGAGAGAGACAGAGAGATAGAAAGCAGGAAATCACCCCCCAGGGGGACTGGGATCTTGGGCAATCACTTTACGTGGGAGTTAGCCAACGCTAACTGCTTCCCGGGAAATCATTTGATTAAAGGGGGGCCAAAGACAAAGACACATAGTTTCTACCTCCTTTCCTAGGATTTTACTCACTTATAATGTACCTATTTTTTTTTTTTCAAGGGTTTGGCAATCTGACCATGGTACATGCCTTATAGTTGATTGTAAACATTTAAACTTTGCATAGTCTTTTTTCCCCCTAGAGAGCTCATGTCCTTGCCAGGGAGAAACAGAGGCAAAGGAAGGGAGAGGGAAAAAGCACTCCCCAGCGGGGCACAGTCACACTACAATCTTACATTTCTCCCTTCTCTCAGGATTTTGGCCATATGTGCACACGTGCTCACATCTCTGTGAAGCCAACAGAGCCAAGATTTGAACTGCAGAATCAGTCATGTGGGATTCAAGTGCTTTAACCACCAGGCCATTGGACTGGTCCAAGAGTCCATTTGGCAGGATTGGTCAGTATTAACTAAATTTATAGTATAAAGTTTGATAAAGTAAAAAATAAGTAAATTTGGCAGCCATGGCACCATGCTATTGGGAAGAGAGAAGGATTTGTAAACCCCAGAATAAGATCCTGCCTACCTGAGGCCATTGCTGTGCAGAGGTCCCCTGGGTAAAGTGACAGAAAGCATGTTTGACCAGAAGGCAAAACTCTCAACTGAGGACTTAGGGGATAAGAAGGAAGGAGAATACATTAAACTCAAAGTCATTGGACTGGATAGCAGTGAGATTCACTTCAAAGTGAGAATGACAACACATCTCAAGAAGCTCAAAGAGCCATACTCAAACACAAGGAGTTCCAATGAATTCAATCAGGCTTCTCTTTGAAGGTCAGAGAACTGCTGATAACCATATTCCAAAAGAACTGGAAATAGAAGAGGAACATGTGATTGAAGTTTATCGAGGACAAATGGAGAGCCATCAATGGTTTAGATTTTCTTTTTCTTTTTGCTTTTCTTTTCCCTCAATGCTTTATTTTTAAAAATAGTTCTTTTGTAATGTAGTGTTTAAAAGGGAGTTGAAAACTGGCTCCCCATCTCTTTAAAACATCTGGTGATTTGAATTCTAGTCCTCATTATTCATTATCTTTGTTTTCATCATGCTGAGTTTCTGCCCCCCTCATAGTGCCCTCTCCTTTTAAGAAATTACATGTGTGCACAAAAAGGACATTTGTTTCAGTCCTCTGCATTTTCAGGCTTGTGGTGACAAATAAGACCAGCCAATGTGAAGGTTCATAGTGACTTTCGACTTGGCCCTGAAGTTTTAACATGTGATTGCTTCATTTTTGGACTGACTTTCAATGGGAGATGGGAGTTTTTCAGAGAACTAAACAGTAGGAAAATGACCTTTTCTGAACTTTAAAATCTGAGGAGCTGGACCAAGAGAAGAGGAATATTAGATTGGAGTCAAGATGACAGATATAGTGAGAGTTCATTAAGTATGAAGATGACTTCACTTAAGAGAAGGTATTTTAAGGTTTAAAAAAAAATTCTTGTCAGAAGATCCCAGAAAAGTTCTAATTTTCATTAGCAATTAATAAAGTTATTCATGTAGAATCATACACTACAGGAAAAATAAATAAATAAATAAATAAATAAATAAATAAATATTTGAAATTTGGTATCTTTTTTTCGTTTTGCCTTAGGGAAAGACACAGAGAGACAGTGAGATGGAAAATGAGAAATCACTCCTGTGGGAGATGGTCATGCCCTAATCCCTTCTCCTCCCAGGATTTTGGGCATGCACACGCATGTGCCCAGCATGATTTTCAAGCCACCAGCTCCAGGACTTGAACCATGGCTGGCCATGTGGGAGTCCAGAGCCTTAACTACCAGAGCACCTGCTGGCCCCAGATATTGCTAACTTTTAACCAAAAAAGTATGGATCCCACTTAAAAGCCCACACAGGAATCCACTGCCTCCTTTGCTCACAAGTACAGAGAATATCCTTTGCTCACAAGTCCAGAGAACAAATTGACTTACTTGTAGTGAGTGTGGACTATGGAAGAAGTTTAAACTCCCTTTTGTAAGCACCACAGAAGAAGGCAGAAATACTTCTAATTTGCAAAAAGATAACTTTGGTGGCAATGTTTGAAATCAGGCTGAAAGAGGATGGAAGCATGAAAAAGAATGGACTGGAAGAGGAAGGAAGGGTGGAAAGAAATCACCACACATGCTATTGTCATGATGAGGCATGACAACTGGCAGAACCAACTACTATAAAATATGTATTAGTTACCTTTCATATATGAAAGCTATCCAGTGGGGAGACTATTATAATTTTCTTATAAAACATTTTGCAGTCATGTCATAGAAATAAAAACATATTTCTATAACAAAGAAATGTGGTAGCAATTAGGGATGTAGGTGCTTTGATAATTTACTTAGAAATTTATAAGAAGAAACGCTTCATTTTTAAGAGTCTTTAACAATGAGAACAAGTAAGTTTTTCTCTGATATTTTCTCTGGATAATGCCCTGCAAAGGTGACTGAAGTGTGGAATTCCAATCTTATGGAAGTGATCATTAATATTTTCAAATATCTTTCACAACTTTGAAATTATATGAGTCAATAATAAAAAAGAAGCCAGTGTATTAGTAATAAATTGGCATCAAAAATGAATGGATTATGCAGATCTCTCTGTTTTATTGTCTCTAGTATCTCTTTCCTCTTTTTTGCTCTCTTTACTGGGAAAAATAGTGTCTTTAAAATGTAATGTGTTGGATTTTGACCACTGAAAACCCTCTGCCCAGACTTCACCCTCCTGCTTCCCAGGTCTAGCCAGGAGCCAGCCTCCTCACACTGATCTAGACAGGTCTAGGTGCTCAGTAGCCAAATATCTGAATACTTTTAGGGCTAGGTTAATTCTCAGTTTTCACTGAATCAACTGTGCAAAGGGAGAAAAACAGTATTGTTTACAGACTGCAGGTCACCTCTTTCTGCATTGCTTTGAATGCTCAGATTTAATTCCAAAAAAATAAGAAAAAATGTATTATCCATTAGATGATCAGAAACCACTGCAGAGGCACAAGAAATATGAGAAACCAAGAAAATACCTCTCCTCTAATGGAAAAGAATAACTCCTCTTCTTTCACGAAGAATACAAGGGAACTCATGGAAATATCAGATAAGCAATTTAAAATATTCGTAGTGAGGACCAGCAGTTGGTGTAATGGCTATGTCGCTGGACTCCCATGTAGTCAACCACAGTTCGAGTTCCAGACCTGGTGGCTTAAACTCACACCAGGCGCATGTGCGTGCGTGCCCAAGATCCCAAGAAGAGAATGGAGGAGAAGGGATTGCGGCATGGCCATCCCCCCTGGGGGGTGATTTCTCTCTTTCTGTCTCTCTCTGTCTTTCTGGTGAGCGTACACGCCCTATAGCAGAAACCTCTCCCCCCCCAAAAAAATATATATATTCATAGTGACAAAGCTAAAAGAGATGCAAAAGAAAAAAGACAACAAACTCCAGAAGATGTAGGAGAAAAAGAGACACTGAGTTCCAGGGGATGAGGAAGTTGTTGAACAATCGGAAAGAGGAGATACAGATCATAAAAAAGAATCAAACAGAATGATTAGAGATGAAGGTCATAATACAGGAATCAAAACTTCCGTTGAAAATATCAAAAGTGGACTAGATCATGCCAAAGATTGAATCTAAGATGTAGAAGACAGAACCTCTGACCTAAAAAAATGTCACCCAAAAGACTGAGAAAATAACTGCCCAAAAATGAGAATAACATATGAGTAATACTAAATACCATTAAATGCCCAAACATCCAGATCATTGCTATCCTAGAAGGTGAAGAAACTAATCAGGGCATAGATAATCTAGTCCATGAAATCCTGGGAGAAAACTGTCCAAACCGAGAGAGGCACTCAAAGATCCAGACTCAAGAAATACAAAGGGCCTCACATAGAATTGGCCGGAGAAGATCTTCCCCAAGGCACATCATAGCCAGATTGACCAAAACCACAGACAGAGATAAGATACTAAGATTGGCAAGAGAGAAATGTCAAGTTACTTTATAAAACTATTCCACAAGGCTGACGTCAGACCTCTCATAGGAAACAATGCAAGCAAGAAAAGAACGGGAAAATATATTCAAAGTGTTAAGTGAAAAACAATTTCAACCAAGAATACCATACCAAGCAAGATTATTTTTCATATGGGAAAAAAAGACAAGAATATTCTCAGATAAACAAAACATGAAAGAATTTACTAACATCAGACCAGCTCTCCAAGAAGTGCTGAAGGAAGTGCTATACCAGGAAAACTAAAGTTGGACACACAGAAATAAGAGTACAAGAACCAAGAGAATGGCCAGCCTAATGGTAGGGACAAGTCCAGAGTTGAATGTTAACTTACAGAATTCAAATGGAAAGATCAGACCACAGTAACACTGTAAATTCAATAGAAGAGAGATTAATTACGTGAGTCTGAACTAGTGAAATAGAATTCTTTTACTTTAGACTAAAACATTACTGATTTTCTTTGATGTTTTGTTTTCCATATTTGAGGATTTTTGTCTTCTCTTGAACTGTTAACAGATTCATCTACCTACTATTTGAACTGAATAATAATCTTTTTCCTGGCTTTACATTTTTGGCAAATTTCTCTTAACTTTTTTTGATTTTGATCTATTAAAACTAAAACTTTTTTTGAAATTAAAAAATGCATTTAAAAATACCTATTAATACATATTTAATGACTGCAATAAGCTATATAGCCCCAGCAAGGTGCTACTTTATAGTATGTTCACTTTACTCACTGAGGTTTAGGCCTAAAGCCAGACACGCATTCATAAATATGTATATGTCAGCTGTGGTTGCTATTGAAAGTCTTTACATTAAGATCTTTAGTGAATCAATTAAATATCAAAAAATGGCATGGAAAACAACTGTATATATCGGAGACAGTGTGGGAGAAGGGGGGAGTCGGCAGAAGGTGAAAGGTAGGGAATCAAGGGGAGGGGAGCAAAATATATAAGCAAGAAATAGAAAATTCTTTGTTGATGATAACATGTATGGTAGTACACTGTGAGACAATAAACAATATACATTGGATGGAAAATCTCATTTTGTATACTGAATTGATGTATAGTGAATTACTGTAAATAAATAAATAAATAAATTTTTTTTTTTTTTTTTTTTGGAGAGGTTTTTGCTATAGGACGCGTGCGCTCTCCAGACAAACAGAGAGAGACAAAGAGACAGAAAGCGAGAAATCACCCCCCCCCCCGGGGGGGATGGCCACGTCGCAATCCCTTTTCCTCCATTCTCGTCTCGGGATCTTGGGCACGCACGCACACGTGCCAGGTGTGAGCTTAAGCCACCAGGTCTGGGACTTGAACCACGGTCGACTACATGGGAGTCCAGCGACATAGTCATTACGCTAACTGCTGTTTCCGACTAAAATAAAGATTTTTTTAAAAGATAAAAAAAAAAAAAATAGAAAAAAAAAATATATCAGGCACAATGTGTACATGGCCAGAGGAGAATGCAAGAAAAGGAATTGTAACGTGGCCATCATCCCTGAGGGATGATTTCTCACTTTCCCTCTCTCTCTGTCTCTCTCTGTTGAGTGTTCTGTACACTATGGTTAAAAAAAAAAAAAAAAGAAAAGAAAATCTTCACTATACTATGATTCATCAATAACAAATTTAACTTTCTTTTCTATATTTCAAGTTACTTTGTGTGTGTATTCCAGGAGTGAGAGAGTCGTGGAGAGAGAAAAAGGAAGAGACAGTACGACAGTACCCTCCACTGGCCTTGATGCCATGATCCACCTCCAGCCTTGACCAGACCTGAATTATGAGCACATGGTTCTCTAGGTGTGAACCCCGACTGATCCCATGTGAGTCATCCTCACAAAGCATTGCCTTGATCTTGGACTTTCCAGCTTCCAAAACCATAAACAATACACTTCTGGTGGTTATAAATAACTTAGTTCAAAGCATTATAGAAGCCTATACAGATTAAGATATTCATATTATCTGTAATGATGAAAGCTTCTTTTAAAACTTGTCTGGGACCAGCAGATAGCATAATGGTTACATCGCTGGACTCCCACATGGCTGACTACGGATGAGTACTGCACCCGATTTGAAACTCACACAGGGTACATGTGTATGCATGGCCAAAATCACAAGAGGAGAATGAAGAAGAAGGGATTGCAGCATGGCCATCTCCCTCGGGGTGGGGAGCTTGATTTCTTGCTTTCTGTCTGTCCCTTTGTCTCTCTCTGTCTCTCTGGTGAGTGCACGTGCCATATAGCAAAAACTCTCTTAGAATGAACAAAAGAAAAATACAGAACTTGTTAAACATATGCTGAAACTAAGAAGGGAAAATAAAATAGTATCAAGATAATCACCCGTGTACCTTTCAGCATCCAGCATAAGCTTAAGAAGTGCAATAGTAAACTGTCCTGCAAACAGCCAGCTGCACAGAGGGTAACCACAGCAGCAGTCCCCAGCCTTTTTGGCACGAGGGTCTGGTTTTGTGGAAGACAATTTTCCCACAGACTAGGGAAAGGGGTGAGGAGATATTTTCAGGATGATTCAAGCATGCTATTATTATGCACTTCATTTCTGTTATTATTACACTATAGTAGATAAAGAAATAATTATACAACTCGCCATAATGTCATATTTGCTACCGCTCCCCAGCACTAGTATTACTGCCTCAGTTCTACCTCAGATCATCCGGGATTAGATTCTTTCTTATTTTTTTTTTTTTAAGGTTTTTGCCATAGGGAATGTGTGCTTGCCAGAGAGAGATACAGAGAGACAGTGAGAGGGAAAGTGAGAAATCACCCCTTAGGAGGATGGCCATCTCCTCTATTCTCCTCCTGGAGTTTTGAACACGGATACACTTATACCTGATATAAGTTTTTAGAGATTATTTTTGCTATAGGGTGCATGTGCTCACCATAGAGACAAAGAAACAGAAAGCGAGAAATCACCCCCAAAGAGGCATGACCATGCCACAATCCCTTCTCCATTCTCCTGTTGGTGTCTTGGGCACACACGCACACATGCCCAGTGTGAGTTTTAAGCCTCAGAGTTCAGGACTCGAATCGCAGTCTACATGGGGGAGTCCAGCAATGTAACCATCACACCATCTGCTAGTACTGCACCTGGTATAATTCTAAAGCCACCAGGTCTAGGACTCAAACTGTGATCGGCCATGTGGAAGTCCAGCACATTAACCAACATGCCACCTGCTGGCCCCAGGTATTAGATTCTTATAAAGAGCATGCAACCTAGAGCACTCCATGTGCAATTCACAGCAGGGCTCACGCTCCTATGGAACGGTAAAGCTGACCCTGATCTAACAGGAGGTAGGGCCCAGGCAGTAAGGAGAGCATTGGGGAGCTGCTTAAATACAACTGAAGCTTTGCTTGATTTCCTGCCATTCACCTCATGCTGTGTGGCCCTGTTCCTAACAGTCCACAGAGCAGTCCCTCTCTGTGGCGCAGAAATTAGGGACCCCTGCACTAAGAAAGGACCTGGGAAGGAAGTTAAGTGAATTTCAGAGTTCGGTCACAGGTGTCAGGGGAGACATCCAGGTGGAAGGGAGACAGATTTAAGGCTGCAGCTACTAGAAAGCACATTCGTTTACTTAGATTGCATGGTTATTTGGGATATATAAGAAGTCGATAGATAATATGAGGGGATAATGCACTCCACACCATTATTTGGCTATGCCACTGAAACTGTAAGATTTATTCTCTTACTGTGGCTCTGAGAATAATTATTTGTATGACCTTGAACAAAGTGATCTCTCTGGAAATCACTGTCGACACTTGAAATTGGATTATGTGGACTAGTTAGTAACAAGGGACCAGTTAGTGTTAGTGATCTATGCTTCTCTGAATCATCCAGATATTAGAAATTCTACTTGACTTATACGTATTAGGTCTACTCTAGTAAACCCAGATCTATCCTCAATCCGGAATGTGAGGAAGTTTTATATCACACCACAACTAGGCAGTCTAACCCTGGAAGTTTTCTAGAGAA